>ML104971.1:12217-29222 GCA_003697995.1 Taxidea taxus jeffersonii | reverse complement strand
AAAAAAAAAGTGCCAGGACACATCAGAATCCTAGGAATACTATATCTTGTATGGATATAGTATACTATATCCATACAGGTTGAACCATTCATAGAACGTAAGTCCTACACAACATTTTGTTTCCCTAAAATATTTCATCTCTATGGTTTGTTATAATTGATATCTATACAGGCAAGTTGAAGTTCGCCTTTAAAGCAATTGTCCATTAAAAAATAGTGAGGCAAAAGTCCTTCTCACATGAATTCTCTGGAATCCTCCTTCAGTTTTTCACTCTAATTTTAGACATGGCCTTGCCCTATTTGTACATGAAGCAAGAACATTGTAACCAAGCCCTGTGGTTCTCAGTCCCTCTGTGGTAGGAAACTGAGACAGTTGGGTTGGTTGTGAAATGTGTCTCTGTAACTGGGAATTAATCCACACTGATCTACTCTTTTCTGTCTCTCATAACAATACCACTCCATGAATCCCAATGTCCTTCTTGAGTCACAGGAGAGGAGAGGTATGCATTGGCAATGGCTAATAACCCTGGGCACGTTCGTGACACTCATGGCAATGTACTCTGCAAGTCACCTTCATCTTAAATGTATGTTACAGGCAGATAAAAGTCATGAATTACTACACTAAGTAAATACTAATTCAAAGGAGTACATGATGACACTCATGGTACTTTAGGTAGTTTTACTTTCTACCTCTTACTTCTTTGCAGAGTGAGGTGGTTCCACAGGCCTGTTCACCCTCAGATCCCTTCATTGCCCTCCTCTGTATCACAGGGAGGCTGCCCACCACCAGATGCCTCACTAGGCTGACTGCCAGCTGTATGCAGTCAGTGAGAGCAGATGGCAGGAGAATGTAGACCAGAAGATAGGGAAAACCTACCACATTTCTCTCCCTGTCTCTGGTTTGGGCATCAGATTTGGCCGTAGAGGGTCAGCTCTTCCCAGCTTGGTTCCAGCTTGGATCTGGAGGCCCCAGGCCTGTGGTTCCAGCAACTCCACCTCCTCTCTGGGATTGGACCAACTTCCTACTGTTGGCTATTCTCCGATTTGCCTCTTTGTTTCTTGTTGAGCTTCTTAGCTCTTCCATCATCTATGCAATGGGTTCCCTGCATTAAAATTCTTCTGGTTTTGATCATCAGGATAGTTTCTGTGTATTTTGGTGGTACACTGATTGACACAGAGAGTTTGCAAGAAAAATGCAATTCAGTTCATACTGGGTACCTACTGTACACCAAGCATTGTGCTATATACCAGGGAGACCATGTTGCATAAAATATCAGATCTGCCACTGAGGAGGTCTGAGTCTAGTCAACAGGTCATTTCACAATTTTCTGGCCAGCATTATGACAGGGCCAGACTAGAGGACTTTGGAAACTTTAAGAATGGCTTCTTAGCTAGATCTGGGCTTCAGGGAAGGCTTCCTAGAGTTGGTTGAGCTGAACCTTGAAGGATGAAAGTTAGCCAGGTGAACAGATGCTGGAAGGCTCTTTCAGGCAGAGGGAGTAGCATAAGTAATGGCACCAAAGCATTAAATCGAATGGGGTTGGTGTCAGGGTGGAGACAGATGGAGCAGGTATGGCATGGAAGCAGGGCAGTATCATTAGACCTCAGGGTATGAGGCCAGAGAACACGAAAGGAGGTCAGAGACGTAAAGCAGGTAAAAAGCTTCAATTCTCTTCAATGCACAATTAGGAGTAATTGATGATTTTTAAATCAGTGCAACCACATGGTCACATTTACAACCTATAATTTAAAGGAATCACTTGGGTCAGACTAATAAATAGTAAGTCTAAAAGAGACAAAATAGAGGAAACAAACAAACAAAAGAGTTACTTGAGCCAGATTATTCTAATAATTCAATTCAACCTACCAACAATGAGTGCTTGGGTACCAGCCACACTGCTAGGTCAAGGGGGTATTTTGCATAACAATCTTTGCATTGCATGGTCCTCCAGAGTTTATCAAGTCTTACCAGTTTTAAAGACATTCTATGATTCTTTTTTTTTAAGATTTTATTTATTTATCTGACAGACAGAAATCACAAGTAGGAAGAGAGGCAGGGGGAGAAACAGGCTCCCCACTGAGCAGAGAGCCGGATGTGGGGCTGGATCCCAGGACACTGAGATCAAGACCTGAGTGGAAGGCAGAGGCTTTTTAACCCACTGAGCCACCCAGGCACCCCGACATTCTATGATTCTTATAGATATCCCATGAGTTAGGTATTAAAATTGCCATTTTTCAGATGAGGAAACTGAGTATCAGAAGGTGACAGAAAATGTGAGTAAGGGACGCCTGGGTGGCTCATTTGGTTAAGCGACTGCCTTCGGCTGGGGTCATGATCCCGAAGTCCTGGGATAAAGTCCTGCATCAGGCTCCCAGCTCAACAGGGAGCCTGCTTCTCCCTCTTGCCCTCTCCCCTTCTCCCCTGTCATGCTGTTTCTCACTCTCTCTCTCTCTCTCTCTCTCTCAAATAAATAAAAAATAAAATATTTTAAAAAGAAGAAGGAGGAGATGTGAGTAAGAATTGAACCCAACAGTCTCCTGACACAAAACTTTAAGGTAATTTTTTGTTCCCCATTATGCAATAGGATGAATTGATGTTTCAGAAAGTGAACTTTCAGTAGTTAGAGAAAAAAACCATAGGGACTTATATATACACATACATTAGGTTATTTCACAATCAATGCATATTCTATATAGACATGGGCTTGTTTGTTTTAACTACTCCCCTCAAGTTAGATTCTAGCTCTTTAGGGAGCTGAAAATAATCATAGGTCATTAACTCAACTTCTAGATCAAGACTGATAGAAGATAGTAGATTGCAGCTAGTAGAATTTCAAACAAGATTTGAATTAACTTTTCCATCCTTCCCCAACATAACAGGGGGGTATGACAATAAGGATATTCACTAAAGAAAGTCATTATATGAGTATTCCTTCCAAAATATACATGGAATCTAGAGTAGGGCAGAAAATAATTGCCTTTCTATTGAGTGACATCTTGTCCCTCTAGCAGAGGGCTATTGGTCAAGTTCATGGAAACTGTCACTCCAGACTCCATACTAGGGGAGTGATGATGAATTCTTCACTATTAGGAGTAACTCAACCTTTCACAGGTCTTCAGGGTTTTCCAGACCCTTAAACCTCCCTCTTGCTAATACTCACCCCCTCTCAGAGCAAAATACTAATAATGTATTCTGATGTTAACTCCCTATCCCAGTGGGGGGTTAAAAAAGAAAGCAACCATTGGACTGACCAGACAGAAAACTCAATACCACCACAACTCTACTCCTCTTTGGAAAACCTGCCTCTCAACTCAGTGCTTTCCCCTCCTATGACAGCCACTCCCAAGCCAGGAACAAAGATCTCAGCACATTCAGAACCTCCTGACATTGGAGCCGGTGATTTACAGAAAGAAGTCAGTTAACCGTTCCTACCAGTAACAGGGCTTCATTTGGCAGCCAAGATTCTGCCCACATTTAAGAATCACCTTGGGACTTTTATGGGCACATATTCAGACTTTGTCATAAATAAGCCTCCAATCATCACAGGTGAACTGAAAATTGTGACAGTTCTGGAACAATATCTCTTGCCTCTGAACCACATATGCCATGAGAATATTTATGCAAATAAGACTCCCATTGACTGTAAGCTCTATAAGTACAGGGATCTTTTCTGTCTTGTCTGCTACTGCATCCCCAGAATCCAGTACATTCGCTGGCACATAAAAAGCACTCTATAGAATAATAGTTAAAATTTACTGAGCATGTACTATGCACCAAGGCACTGTTCTTAGCATTTTATATACATATAAACTCGTTTAATCCTCAAAGCAACCCTATGAGTTAAAAAGTACTGTCTGCATTGTAAGGCACTGAATCAATAGCACAGAACAGTTGTGTAATTTGCCTTCTGACATGTAGATCACAAGCAAAGAACTTGGGGCTTAAACCAAGGCAGTCTTGTCAAAGATCTAATGCTCACAGCCAACAGGCTACATTGTTTTTCATTGGTTGGGTACCCTAGTCTACAAGGGGAGACTGTGCTTCCTTCCTGCCTTCTAGCCTATCCTCACATGAGTCAAACACGGCATTCTATCCAGGGAACAGTCCAACTTCAAAGGAGTTTTACTCATTCTTTGCCAGTGTTTCTCTGCCTTGCGAGTAAAAAGACTTCAGTAGCCCAGGCAGCTTTACTTTTTCTTGTATGAACCTGCAGTTCGCTCTGATTCCAGGTCTCCTGGCTATACACAGAGGCCATAAGTTTTCTGAAATACCAGGATACTAGATGTCAATTTATCACTTTGAGCAAAGCCAGCATCTTCTTTCAGTTGTGGCCATGCATCTCACAAGTCTCTTGGTAATAATGTTCGAGCTGGATTCTGATGAAAAAAAAAATCCCCTTGGATGTGAAATTTCCCCCACTTCAAATATCTGTTCTTATTTCTCATCAGGAAAACGGGTGGTGCAGGGGATAAATGTTCTCCATTTGGGCTCAATTTACACTGTAAGTTTCATATCTCAGTAGTGCTATGGTCTTTCAATGTGTGTGTGTCTTTTATAATGGTTACCCAGGTGATTTTAGTCTCTCCAGAACATTCACCTTCTGATCCAGTTTTAAAAGAGATGATACCACTAAAAAGCTGCTTTAAACTTGAAAGCAGACCCTCGACACTCAGAGGAAATGCTTATGAGGAAGAAAGATGATTCTGACCTATATAGGAACATTTTGGACTAAAGTGGTTATTACTCTTTAAAAAACGTGCAAATAGCCAACTTTTTCAGAATTGAAGAGAAAATTCAGAGACATCTTTCTTACTGAATCCTGGACACTACCCTTTGTTTTCTAACAAAGTCAATACTCCATCAGCCATCAGGTTTATAACCGCAGTTTGATCTTACAAGCTCCCAGTGCCATGAGCCAGCCAGCTAGATCCAAATAACCTAATTGGATATTTTCATAGACCATTCAGTTGTAGAATGATAGAGGCACAGAGCAGGACAGGACCATTCAAGGAGATCCAGACCTACTTCACCTCTAAGATTTCTCTTTCCCCCACTATCCCCATCTAGTCTACCAGCAAGTCTTAACAGCCCTACCAGCAAAACTCAGAAGTCCTAAATCCATCTACTTCTCTCCATCTCCATACCTGTCCTCCAACCCAAGCCACTCTCACCTCTCTCCTGGACTATTGTAGAAACTTCTAACTTGTGCTCTCTCTGGTTCTATTCTTTTCCTTTTTAACCATTTTATTGAGATACAATTCACATTCCATAAAATTCCTCCACAGAAAAGGTATATATTTCAATGGTATTATATTCAGAGAGTTCTGTAGCCATGAGCACAATCTAATTTTAGAACATTCCAAAAGAAACCATCACTGTTACTGTTCCAGAATCATCTTCCAGTCCAAGGTAACCCCTGACCTACTTTCTGTCTTTGCTACATGTGGAATCATACAACATGTGGTCTCTAGTGACTAGATTCTTTAATACACCATGATGTCTCTCAGAGTCATCCCAGTTGTAGCATTCACAAGTACTTCATTCCTTTATATCACTCAGTGACACTCTATTGTATGGATATGGTATATTTTGTTCATCTGTTTGCAAGGTGATGAACATTTAGCTTGTTGCCACTTTTTGACAATTATGAATAATGTTGCTAGGAACACCTGTGTACAAGTTTTTGTGTAGACATGTGTTTTCATTTATCTTGAATAGATACCTAGAAGTGGAAATGCTAGGTCATATGGCAACTCTATATTTAACATTTTGAGGAACTACCAAACTCTTTTCCCAAAGAGGCTGCATCATTTTACATTCCCAGTCAGCAATATAGGAGGGTTCCAATTTCTCCACCTTCTTGCTGACCCTTGTTACTCTCTGTCATTTTGATTTTAGCCATCCTAGTGTGAAGTAGTATCTTACTATGATTTTGATCTGCATTTTCCTTATGTCTAGTGATGTTGAACATCTTTTCATGTGCTTGTTGATCATTTGTATACCTCCTTTAGAGAGGTATCTATTCAAATCCTTTGCTCATTTTTCAATTCAGTTGTTCATCTTGTTGAATTGTAAGAGTTCTTTCTATATTTGGATGCTCATCGCTTACCAGATATAAGATTTGCAAATTTTTCTCCCATTTCTGTGGGTTACCTGTTCACTTTCTGGATGGCATCATTTGCAGCATAAAAGTTTTTAATCTTGATGAAATCAAATTTATCTATTTTTGTCACTCAAACTTTTGGTGTCATATTTTAAAAAGCATGTAATAAGCTTAAAGGCTTGGAAGTATGAATCTTCCAACTTCGTTCTTCTATTTTCTGTTTCAAATCTTGTTGCTCCATAGTAATTGCTACATCCACTAATAGATCTTGTTATTTAATGTGTTAATAAAACACATTTTTCTTAGTTTATTCACTTTTACTTTTGATTTGCTGAAATTATTATTTTATTGAAGTATAATTAACATACTGTGTTAAATTGGTTTCAGGCACACAGTATAATGATTCAACAATTCTACACATTACTTAGTGTTCACTGTGATAAGAAAATGCAGGTATTTTTATATAACAATTTTAAGGTATATTTTAATAACCATATTCTAGTACCATAGTTACTTTTCATAATTCCACCTATGCCTAGAACTTTGTGGGTGTTTTTGCACATGAAACACTTTTCTTCAAATAAACTTTCCCCTCCACAACCATAATCATAACACTCCCTGAGAAAACCCTCCAATTGTTTCCAGTAAGAGTAAAATCCACACTCCTATCATGACCCTGCTTACTTCACCAACCCATTGACTTCCTCTTTTCCCATATCCTTTACTTCTCATCTCACTGGCTTTTTTCTGTTCTTATACCCCCAGGCCTCTCATGCAGAAGGGCTTTTGCTCCAGCTCCTCCCTCAGCCTGGAACCTTCTTCCTCTTGATCATTGCAGAGTAGATCTACCTATCAGCCAGGTCTCAGATCCAGTCCGACTCCCTATCCTTGTGAGTGACACTGATCCCTTTAGCAGTCTAGTAGGTCCATGGACATCTTCTCAGAGAAATGTTTTTAAATATATAAAATAAAAAGCATGAAGTTACAAAGAAAACCCATATCAGCTAAAACGCAGCTATCAAAATATTAAAGAAACAAACAGGTGATATAATAATACCTAAGCTTCTTTATTACTGTATTAGGTAACAAGCTTTAGTTATTTGCCTCATAACTATCATGACTTTGAAGTAATAAGGTGCATAAGAGACATTTCAAGATACCCACAAAATCATGATACAGAAATATCTGTGATTTCCATTGGTGACAAGTCATAAGCATTGCTGATACTGCTATAGTTTATTCCCTATCATCATAATTGAATAAAATGTTATATTTCAATTGAGATCCAGGAAAATAAAGATTTTTTTTTACCATGAAATTCAAAGGCACCCTGAGTTCCTTCTTGGCTTAAAACTTCAGTAAGTATGGGATGGAACTGGAAATCTGCCTTTTAAGGTCCCTATGTAATTCTACCTTGCAGTACTACGGTCAACACTGAGAGAAATAATGATTTAAGGGGTATCTCATGAGGAGCATTGGGAAGTGATTTCTCTTGTGCTAAGTTTCCCCTAATCCCATCAAGGGTCCTACAATGCCATCAAGCACTTGGGTTCAGGGATCTTTCAAGAGAGCCATATTAAAAAGCAGCTCTCTCCAAGTATCTTCTGCTAACACCTGGGAGAGGGAGCTGAGCCATAGAAAGTTAGAGGGAGGCAACAACCATCCACCCAGAAATCCTACAGACCTCAAAGACCTCATTAGCCTATTTACAGAGGAGTTGCCAACCTATAAGAGGGTAAAGGCACATGCATCAGACCTAAGAGAATATCAAAAGCAAATTGGGAAATTAGCAAAACAGCTTACATTTGTATTTATTGTCTATTTGTATTTATTTTCTATTCCATACCTCTGTCCCATGCTTTTTTTTTTTTTCCTCAAAATCCATTCCTTTCCAAAAAAAAAAAGTAAATCTGTTGGAGAAGTGGAAAAAAAAATGCATTGGCTCCAAACTACAAAAAGAAAATCTAAAATTAATGCAAATCTAAAATGCAAATCTAGAATCTAAATGCAAAATCTAAAATTAATGTGTGGCTCAATTAAAAGTCTACAAAGGTAAAATGGAGTACACTAGTCAACTGCAACTAAAAATAAATTAATTAAATTGAATGTAAAATGAAATCTCCAAAAGTGAATGTGCTCAGGGATGAGAAGGTCTTAAAATGTCTCTGATCCCCAGAGCCATCCTCCATCCCCAGCACTCTCTCCCTACAAGCCTAGAGGAAGTATGGGAGTAAGGCCCAGGCCTCTAGCTTAAGGAAACCTCAAAACTCAAAAACTCAAAAAGATCTAAGAAGCTACACCCTTCCTCCCACCCCAGTGTCCGTGGACTTTGCTTCCCTCATCCTTGGCACACTGCCCAGTCTTCTCCAATCTCTATATGAATACCCAACTTTTGTATCAACGTGGATGGGGACTGGAGGAGATTATGCTGAGTGAAATAAGTCAAGCAGAGAGAGAGTCAATTATCATGTGGTTTCACTTACTTGTGAAGCATAAGGAATAACATGAAGGACATTCGAAGTAAAGGAAAAGTGAATTGGGGGAAATCGGAGGGGGAGATGAACCATGAGAGACTGTGGACTCTGAGAAACAAACTGAGGGTTTTGGAACGAAGTGGGGTGGGAGATTGGGTGAGCCTGGTGGTGGGTATTAAGGAGGGCACATATTGCATGGAGCGCTGGGTGTAGTGCATAAACAATGAATCTTGGAACACTGAAAAAATAAAACAAAATTTTTAAAAAGGAAAGAAAAGAAAAAGAAAATGCCAATTTATGACTAGCCAGGAGTCATGACTTCTAATACCTATAGGGGTCTGAAGGGTTGTTTGATTCCTGAAGTAATTCAGGAACAGTCTCTTGGGCCTATGTACCTTTTTTTTTTTGAAGATTTTATTTATTTTATTCATTTATTTTTTTTAGAGATGGGGGAAGGGCAGAAGGAGAGAGAGAGAATCTCAAGCAGACTCTGTACTGAGTGCAGAGCTTGACAGGGCTCCATCTCAGCATGCTGAGATCATGACCTGAGCCAAAATCAAGAGTCAAAGGCTTAAATGACTGAGCCACCTAGTTGCCCCTTGGGTCTGTGCCCTTTTAAAGGGCCTATGATAATGTCTGAAAACTGAGAAGAGGGATACATATAATATATATTATTTTATTTTATATGTATTTTATGTTATACATACATATATAGAGATATTATATATACACATATGTATAATTATATTTTTATATACATATACATTCCAAAATATGAAGACAAAAAAAATGAAACTATTTTCAAAGGAAGAATTATAAAATCCTTACCAAATCCTTTACAGACAAAAAAAATAAAATCTATGTTTAATGTGGCCTGTAGCTTAAATATGTTTGATATGATGTGAAATGGGACCTCCCAAAGTAAGAATGCCTAGAGCCCACGAAATTATTAAAAATCTTGGAGCCAGGTAAGAAATAACAGGATACAAGTACAGACTGAAGACTGGGAACAGATGCCTAGACCCCCCATCAGATATAGGGATGTGGCAAACACATGTCCTTTGTGAAAGGGGAACATGTTACTTCATTCTAGCAAGTTGGTGTATCATGGAAAAGGGTTTTCAGCATTACCAGATAGCCCAATTTCTAAAGAAAGTCAGAAATCCCAAGTCTTCTATAAAACCACCAATTTCCAAATATGAACAACTGATTCACCATTTTAATAAACACTCCTTGTGCCATAAGCAAAATTGACCATCCTGGATTTGCAGACATGGATTCAGAATGCTAATTCAAAATAAAACAAATTGTTTTTTCAAAACAAAAGAAATTCCCCTCCTTGGTAGCTGGAGCCTGCAAAGTCTCCTACAAGGGGTGTAGGAGGGGTGGGGTGGGGGATGCAGGAATTCGCAGAAGAGCACATTATAAATGACTTAAGCCTGTATTTATAGGTCTGGAATTAGGTTCATTGTGAATATTATAAAATTATTTGAAGAATAATTAGTTCGATAATGAGTCTGCAGGTGAGAAGCAGCTGTTTTGCTCCTGGGCTTGGGGTCACTGTCTCTGCTGTGTGAAGAGTCAGCAGTAATTAGAAAAACCCGCAGTGCCAAACTAAATTAAAATTTTTCAAACCGTTACTCACTGTATGATATAATTTTGTTTCATGTTCCCAGGATGAGGAAACTCAAATTAAGTCTCTATTCATTACAAAAATAGGCTAACTAATTTAAGGCTATGAACTATCTGTTTGTCGATGATATTGAATGGTTTCTATCTACTGTAACATCATTCCGCACTAAAATAAATGGCAGTTGATTATATGCCAATGGTTTATTTAACAACACTCAATTGCACTGAACTCCGAAAATGTAATGGGTCTCTGCGGGCCCTCCTGCCTGCTATTTTTCTGAAAATAAAATATTGATGTAATTGGATTTCCCACCCACATTGATCCTCAAACACACAGATGGGATCAGTTTAAGCAAAAATTTGAGAAATGAAAAAATTGTGATTATCAGTAAATAAAGTTCTTTCAGGACACTTGGGATAAGTTTAATTAAACGCCCCTGAAATCCATGGAAACTTTTGGATGGTATTGCCATAAATCTCAGCGATTGTTGTAGGCAGGCAAAGGCCAGGAATTAAAAAAAAAAAAAAAATCTACAAATGAACACTTAAAAGCAAGTAGAAGAAACCTTCAAAAAGATTTCATGAGCCACATCCCTGTGATACCAGACCAACTGGTTTTTCAGTCAGTTTAATGAGAAAAATGCTACAAAACCAGTTGTTCAGCATCTTTTAGGATAACACAAAACAGTTTATTAATTGAATCTTTCACTTTTCAACTTGGTATTTTGCTATTGCATAGACATAGCTTTAATCACACCCCTGCAAGCAGCCAATTTTACTGATGTGACTCTGTGAGCAAGACCACAGGGTTGAGCTTTTAATAAGATGGGCTTACTCTAAATGAAAGCTCTTTTGGTCTTTCCTTTTTAGGTTTTCTCTGTTTTCTTTAGTCATCAGCCTCTGGACTAATCTTGTTAATAGAATGATTTTGCCTTATTTTTTTAAAATGTCTTCTCTGATCCAATCAAACTTGAACAATTGAAAAGCTGTCTTTCATCAGCATTCAAAAAGTAGCATTAGCAAGGGGAACAATGAAAAGGCTCAAATCCTTACTGAATTTTCCCATCATCCCTAAAACAAGATAAACAACTCCCTGGAGTACTGAAGTGCTCAGCATCTATAGGCAATTAAATAATTTTTGTCTTGAATGTAGACCACACCCTCACAAGAAGGGGATTGGTCAAAGGGCACCACCCAAAGGTTATTTCGAGATCTGGCAGGTGTTGTTTTTTTTTTTTTTTCTTTTACCATTAAAGAAAACAAAAATGACTTCCCTTCCCCTACCTTAGCCCCCTGTGTGTACCTACAAACCTTCACTCTGGAGTTGTCTCTCCTAAAGTGATATGAACAGTGGCTTGTAAATTGAGTCAGATTTTCACCACACTGGAGATCCTGAGAGTTTAAAGAACTTTGTTGTGAGTCTTTTTGTAAAGTGAATAATACCTTCATATATATCTTTTCTGTGAATTTGGGTTAAGTTTCCTTTAAGTGATATATATGTTAAAAGTGTGTTTTCACCTTCCCTCAGCAGATGAAATGTGATCAATAAAGGCCCATAGTCAGAAGAACTGGATCTTAATGTAGCTCTTTTTCTGACCTGCCACATAGCATTGGAAAAGTTGCTGAATCTCGTTGGACATCCACTTAACTCATTTATGAAGAGAAGATGATGATCATTTCTACTTCCCAGAGTCTTCAAATCAACAAATAAGATTCTTTTAAAATGCAAGGGTGTTTTGCAGAATATAGTGCTATACAATGCTGTTGTTATCAAGAATAATTATGGTCAGCATGTGAAAGAGAGTGGTATCAGGTGGTCATCAAAGCAACTCCAGGGGGGCCCACATTGCCAGCCCAATTGGGAATGATATTCTTGGTTTAATGAGACCTGTGAAGGTCACTGTCGTAACCCCTGATATTCTCTTAAAATGTCTTATCAAAAACCAGGTCAGCTGGAAACACTCTGAAAATGCAGTGAGTCTCTGGATAGGCACATAGCTGCAGACCTCTGGCATACTATTAAATTAGCAAACGAAGGAGTCTCTTGTGTTTCCTGGGGCAAATGAAGGAAAATCTAGCTTCATGTTTATAACATTTTAGTAGTTCATTTCTGTTTCTCCGGGGATTCCTATGCATGTTTTCTATAGTAAAGAAGTAACTGTACATTTTTTGAATTTTATTTTTCCCTCTTGATCAATGGAGAAATGTGAGTGTGGTGGGCAGGTAGGTATCCAAATGGCACTGAGGGTAGATGAAGGAGTTTATACAAATTAGTATGCCAAGAGTCTAATACTAGTATTAACAGGCCAGCGAAATTTATTCCTCCAATTGTATTCTTTAAAAAAATGTACCAACACCTTATAAATGTCTGAATCAAGGCTGTGTAAGGGCTTTTTTTCTGAGGCCACTTAATGGGAGAACAATGACTAGTAAAAGAGGTCTAAAATTAGTTTCTTTTACCAGGCCTCCCCAAGAAGTGGTAAAACCGAGCACATGGGAGGTCTCCGCCCCACTCACTTCTCCACACCCCTGAAACATTATGGAACCTGTAGGGAGTGATTTAACCTGTTTGTTTCTTTTCTCTACAATCAAAAAGAAGGATTGAGCTTAAGCTCCCAACCTTAAAAAAATGCAAATGGTAAACTGCATGTTTTAATCCAAAACTAGGCTATAGGTAAAGTGCAGTAGAACCCAGAAGGAAGATTATCACAGAATCAAAGGATCTTAGCGTGTCTGTGCAGGCAGGGCATTTGAATTAACCACTGGTGTTCTGGTTCTAGCAGTCTCTTTTGCGTTTGAGAGGTTGGTCAATCCCTCTGGGCCTAATCATTCTGAACTCAATAACAAAACTCAATCCACAGACCCCCAAATCTGAGGGCTCCAAAGTTTCAAAGATGAGTGAGACTCAGCCTCACCAAGGTCCTGCTACCAGCGAAGAACCTGATCTGGTGCTCGCATTGATGCTGTACCATCCACCACTGCCATTACTCCCAGGGTGCCTTTTACTGCTCTCTTAACCACAGCAAACAAAACCCTGTGTTGGTAAAGGCTTTCATGGTTTGTAGGCCACCTACATATATTTGACCCGACAGGGCAGGGATTGATCATAATTTCCAGAAGAAGAAATCATTTCTGGGGTGTCAAGTAATATCTTTGTGGCTTATACCACCATTAAGTGGTGGAACCTAGTCTAGAATCCTTCTAGAGAGGGATTCCAGGAACTGGTTATACCACAAGTGAAATGGGTCTCTAAAATGATGGGATTTCATTACTTCTATAAAGTACCCCAAAATGTATCCCTGTAATGTCTAGCAATATCTGGCAAATAGTATACAGTCAGTTAATACTCTCTGAATACGTACACTATTCTCCAGAGGCTTCCCGCACCTAAAAAGTAAACAAGTGCTCCCATACTCCTCCTTCCCTTTGATGATTCAGAGGCTAACTTGGTAGAGACCCAAGACTTCCCTCACAAGCAGCTCCATTCAGTGACTGAACCAGCAACATCCCCAACCAAGACCAAGGTAACAGATGCCCTTTTTATTTTTTATTCATTTTTTTAAATTTTATTTTTATTTAAACATATAATGTAACACCTCCACCCTCTCCCTACCCCCCTACCCCCCACCCCCCTCAGTTTGTTTTATGACATTAAGAGTCTCTTTTGGTTTGTCTCCCTCCCGATCCCATCTTGTTTCATTTTTTCTTTTCCTACCCCCTTAACCCCCACCCCTGTTGCATCTCCACTTCCTCACATCAGGGAGATCATATGATAGTTGCCTTTCTCCGATTGACTTATTTCACTAAGCATAATACCCTCTAGTTCCATCCATGTCATCGCAAATGGCAAGATTTCATTTCTTTTGATGGCTGCATAGTATTCCATTGTAGATATATACCACTTCTTCTTTATCCATTCATCTGTTGATGGACATCTAGGTTCTTTCCATACCTTGGCTATTGTGGACATTGCTGCTATAAACATTCGGGTACATGTGTCCCTTCGGATCACTACATGTGTATCTTTAGGGTAAATACCCAGTAGTGCAATTGCTGGGTCATAAGGTAGCTCTATTTTCAATTTTTTGAGGAACCTCCATGCTGTTTTCCAGAGTGGTTGCACCAGCTTGCATTCCCACCAACAGTGTAGGAGGGTTCCCCTTTCTCCACATCCTCGCCAGCATCTGTCATTTCCTGACTTGTTAATTTTAGCCATTCTGACTGGTGTGAGGTGGTATCTCATTGTGGTTTTGATTTGCATTTCCCTGATGCTCAGTGATGTGGAGCACTTTTTCATGTGTCTGTTGGCCATCTGGATGTCTTCTTTGCAGAAATGTCTGTTCATGTCCTCTGCCCATTTCTTGATTGGATTGTTTGTTCTTTGGGTGTTGAGTTTGCTAAGCTCTTTATAGATTTTGGATACTAGCCCTTTATCTGATATGTCGTTTGCAAATATCTTCTCCCATTCTGTCAGTTGTCTTTTGGTTTTGTTAACTGTTTCCTTTGCTGTGCAAAAGCTCTTGATCTTGATGAAGTCCCAGTAGTTCATTTTTTCCCTTGCTTCCCTTGCCTTTGGCGTTGTTCCTAGGAAGAAGTTGCTGCGGCTGAGGTCGAAGAGGTTGCTGCCTGTGTTCTCCTCAAGGATTTTGATGGATTCCTTTCTCACGTTGAGGTCCTTCATCCATTTTGAGTCTATTTTCGTGTGTGGTGTAAGGAAATGGCCCAATTTCATTTTTCTGCATGCGGCTGTCCAATTTTCCCAAAACCATTTGTTGAAGAGGCTGTCTTTTTTCCATTGGATAATCTTTCCTGCTTTGTCGAAGATTAGTTGACCATAGAGTTGAGGGTCTATTTCTGGGCTCTCTATTCTGTTCCATTGATCTATGTGTCTGTTTTTGTGCCAGAACCATACTGTCTTGATGATGACAGCTTTGTAATAGAGCTTGAAGTCTGGAATTGTGATGCCACCAACTTTGGCTTTCTTTTTCAATATTCCTTTGGCTATTTGAGGTCTTTTCTGGTTCCATATAAATTTTAGGATTATTTGTTCCATTTCTTTGAAAAAATTGGATGGAATTTTGATAGGCATTGCATTAAATGTGTACGTAGCTTTAGGTAGCATAGACATTTTCACAATATTTATTCTTCCAATCCATGAGCATGGAACATTTTTCCATTTCTTTGTGTCTTCCTCAATTTCTTTCATGAGTACTTTATAGTTTTCTGAGTGTAGATTCTTTGCCTCTTTGGTGAGGTTTATTCCTAGGT
This sequence comes from Taxidea taxus jeffersonii, assembly GCA_003697995.1. Taxonomy (NCBI): domain Eukaryota; kingdom Metazoa; phylum Chordata; class Mammalia; order Carnivora; family Mustelidae; genus Taxidea; species Taxidea taxus. Next base: position 13,745 of record ML104971.1, on the reverse strand, counting down.
ATCTTATGGTTTTGGGTGTAATTGTAAATGGGATTGACTCCTTAATTTCTCCTTCTTCTGTCTTGTTGTTGGTGTAAAGAAATGCAACTGATTTCTGTGCATTGATTTTATATCCTGACACTTTACTGAATTCCTGTACAAGCTCTAGCAGTTTTGGAGTGGAGCCTTTTGGGTTTTCCACATATAGTATCATATCATCTGCAAAGAGCGATAGTTTGACTTCTTCTTTGCCGATTTGGATGCCTTTAATTTCTTTTTGTTGTCTGATTGCTGAGGCTAGGACTTCCAGTACTATGTTGAATAGCAGTGGTGATAACAGACATCCCTGCCCTGTTCCTGACCTTAGCGGAAAAGCTGTCAGTTTTTCTCCATTGAGAATGATATCTGTGGTGGATTTTTCATAGATGGCTTTGATAATATTGAGGTATGTGCCTTCTATCCCTACACTTTGAAGAGTTTTGATTAGGAAGGGATGTTGTACTTTGTCAAATGCTTTTTCAGCATCTATTGAGAGTATCATATGGTTCTTGTTCTTTCTTTTGTTAATGTATTGTATCACATTGATTGATTTATGGATGTTGAACCAATATTGCTGCCCTGGAATAAATCCCACTTGGTCATGGTGAATAATCCTTTTAATGTACTGTTGGGTCCTATTGGCTAGTATTTTGGTGAGAATTTTCGCATCTGTGTTCATCAAGGATATTAGTCTGTAATTCTCTTTTTTGATGGGATCCTTGTCTGGTTTGGGGATCAAGGTGATGCTGGCCTCATAAAATGAGTTTGGAAGTTTTCCTTCCATTTCTGTTTTTTGGAAAAGTTTCAGGAGAATAGGAATTAATTCTTCTTTAAATGTTTGGTAGAATTCCCCTGGAAAGCCATCTGGCCCTGGGCTTTTGTTTGTTTGGAGATTTTGGATGACTGTTTCAATCTCCTTACTGGTTATGGGTCTATTCAGGTTTTCTACTTCTTCCTGGTTCACTTTTGGCAGTTTATATGTCTCTAGGAAAGCATCCATTTCTTCCAGATTGTCAAATTTGTTGGCATAGAGTTGCTCATAATATGTTCTTATGATTGTTTGTATTTCTTTGGTGTTGGTTGTGATCTCTCCTCTTTCATTCATGATTTTATTTATTTGGGTCCTTTCTCTTTTCTTTTGGATAAGTCTGGTCAGGGGTTTATCAATCTTATTAATTCTTTCAAAGAACCAGCTCCTAGTTTCATTGATTTGTTCTATTGTTTTTTTGGTTTCTATTTCATTGATTTCTGCTTTGATCTTTATTATTTCTCTTCTCCTGCTGGGTTTAGGCTTTCTTTGTTGTTCTTTCTCGAGCTCCTTTAGGTGTAGGGTTAGGTTGTGTATTTGAGACCTTTCCTGTTTCTTGAGAAAGGCTTGTATCGCTATATATTTTCCTCTCAGGACTGCCTTTGCTGTGTCCCACAGATTTTGGACCGTTGTGTTTTCATTATCATTTGTTTCCATGGTTTTTTTCAATTCTTCTTTAATTTCCTGGTTGACCCATTCATT
>ML104970.1:28370-58357 GCA_003697995.1 Taxidea taxus jeffersonii | reverse complement strand
CCCAGGCCTTCCCACTCTAGTGCCAGTAAAAACACCATTTCCAGTATCCTGCAGTTTTAGGCATGTATGCAAAAAAAGAACAAAGGTGCCCATTGGTGAGGCTTTATGAAACATAAGAAGAACTCTGGGGGATGAGTTGGGGCTATCATCATTTTGAAACTAGGTACCCTGGCCATATTTTCTTTCTTTTAATTTCTCCCTGGTTTTCAAGCCCTCCTGCCACTGTTAGGCTCCTCTGTTTAGGATTTGTGTGAGTAGTCGAATTTGACAGGTGTTGATCATCTGGGTTGCAGAAAGGGAGCACGTGAAAGGGTTTGCTATAATGACAAGAAATTACGGAGCAGCAACATTCAGTGTGATGCAGCACAAAATCCTCTCTGTGAGAGCTGTGACTGTGCATCAAGCCACAGCAGTGCTGGGCTGTGTAGAGCGGTCACCAGCTACCTTTAGTGATAACGTTGCTAGGATATGAAACTCTAAACGCGCTGTTAGTGTGAAAGTGGGATTTCGTATTTGGGGGGAAAAAAAAGAAGAAGAAAGAAAAATGAAAAAAAAAAAGAAGAGAGAAAAGAAAAGTCAGGAAAACAGTCAGTCCCTGGTGCTTTTCCTGGGCATTAGAGGCACAGGGATGACATCACCAGCAGCCTATCAGAGCTCTCCAGCTTTGTTCAGGTTCCGAAGCCATGTCATCATCACCGATGTAGCCCCGAAATGAAAATAGAACCATCTCTAAATATACAACAATGAGAGTCAAGCATTGCTTTAAAAGGATGAGAGAACCAAGAAAAACTCCTTAAATCACAGCGTCTTCCTTTCATCAAGTGTACATAAATCTAGAGTTTGGCTCCCAGAGCCACTAACCTTGATATTTAATTTAGTGTGCTTGAGACTTTCCAAACTGGCAGTCAAAACTAATTAATACACAACTGAGACCACCACCCAGTCATTCCGGTTTGCCCCCGGATATGGGAGAGAGGCAGGCCAATTCTTCCCTAAAAGGCAGCTGTGGAGTGGGATCATGTCTGCAGTGTCAAGGGGACAGTCTGCCTGGTTTGGGGCCGACACGGGAATATAGGGCTCCCCAGCAAGGTGGGTAAGTGGCTGTCATTGTCAATACGTTTCACTTAGCTAAAAGCACAGTTTACAGTTGTTGAAGTTTGATTGATCTGTTGATAAACACTAATGTTTTCCAGTTGACAATTTCTCCATGTTAATTTCTTTAACGCTGGCAGACCTGCCTGGCAGGGCCCTATAAATAGTATCAGTGTCATCATCCTTTTTAAGTTATTAATGAACCATCGTTGTTTCAAGGGGCTGGGATTTGGGGACAGGTTGTGCTTGACTGCAGTTTCTGACATTGATACGTTAGCATTTGGAACTTGGTTGAGATGAGAACATGTTTCTTAAAAAAATCACAGCACTGGCCAAATGCATCCATAATAAAAGAGAGTTGTTTATAATTAGTGATTAAACTTTGGAGAAAGGACTAAACCGTCAAGCCCCTACACGCAGCATGTCCTTGATACTGGGGCATTAGTATCATCCCCACCTCAACTGCAGCCACCCTCTGCTTTCTTTGCTACCTCTCTCTGCACATACCCTGTTATCACTGAGATAAATGAATGCCTGACTCTGGAAATCAGCTTCAGCCCAGACTGTTCTGTCTGCCAACTGGTGACAGGGGACCAGAGCAGACTTCTCCAATTAGTAGAGTCCCCCATCAGGCAGCTGGATGCACTGTGTTTATGTTTTCGGACAGCATGCTGCAGCAGCTGAGCCTCTGGCTGCGGTCTCCTGCCCTGGTAAACATGAGTCTAAAAGTAAGACAGACAAATGGACAAGATAGCGTATCTTTTCATGTCTTTCTCTCAGTCCAACTCTTCTTACTCCTTTGAGGTGATTCAGATGAGCACCAAAGGCATGCACAGTAATGATGGTAGAGATGGCTTGCATTCTGGTGGCAGGATGCTGGATGGGTACATTGCTTCTAAAGGGCATCAATACAAACATGACACCTGACCAAGCTAGGTTTCGTATCCCAATAACTCAGGTATTTCTCTAGTCTTGAATTCTCTCATTTCACAGAGGTGACCCTTTGCTGGGCCAGGATTTTCTGTTTAAATGCTTGTCCCCACATCTTTCATGATTATCCTATTTCCTTCACTTTAAAGACCTAACTTCTAATTACATCGATCTATTTTCTTCAGAGTTGATCTTGGATTCCTAACTCATGAGTAAACACATTGCTTTTCTAGTTTTAAAAGTTCCTATATGTATTTTCAAAATGATTTAATAAATTTGTTCCCATCCAACATACTACATTCAGAAGATCCTACTCAGATATCCTAACTTAAGGAAGTACAAGAGCTGATGGTCTGGTGTTTCAGTCCCAATAAATGAGGCCTGACACTGTAGGAGCATGAAAATACAGAGAAGACTGTACACATTTGGTATCCACTAAGGAGATTTAGCTCAGCCGAACCAAGTAAAAACAGGCTTTTAGTTTCTCTGCTGGGTCTGACTACTTCTCATTTCTTAGCAAGGGAACTCAGCAAAAATAACTTGGGAAAAATGACAAAGCTGATAAAACTTTTTTTTTTCCCCTCTAAACAATAATCTAGTTAAATTACCTACTGTCCAAAGAATATTATGGAAAAATTAGGTTGGTACCTTTCTGTAAACCAACAACTTCCAGCATATAATGTTTAGCCAGAAACTGGCACCAAAGAAATAAATATCTGAATTTGACAATATTAATTATATTTAGAAACATTGAAAGGTATTTTTGAAAATTAAAGTTACTAATCTGTTCAGTTATAATGAGAAATGGTTTTATAATACTGAAATTTGCTTCCTTATACAGAAGATAATTTGAGATATTTATGGAATAAATTCAAAATAATGAAAATTAGCAGATCCAAACATCAGATTGCAGGAGGCTTGATTAAAGTTGAGATATGATTATTAAACAATAGCAGTTAGAAGGAAGAGAAGAAGTAGAGGAGAGCAGTTGTGTTCATTTTTTCTTGGGTGGATTCTGAGGTGGCTATCAGGGTAACTCAACAATTAGAATTGCCAGAAGATCTGAGTGATGACAGCCTTACTGGGACAGCTATGTCCTCACCAGGAAACAACTAATGTGAAGAAGACATACACTCCACTAAGCTTGTTTAAAGGAAAAACAGAAATAGTCTCAGATGGCCACTGTCCATTCCTTAAGCATTACTACCAGAAAATTGTCCAGAGCAATCATTGGCAGCTAAGAGGCCATGGGATGGCAAAAGAAACTGTGAAAGACTAAAGAGGTGTCAAGTGGTTATATTTACTTGGACCAAAAAACTAACAACGTGATTGCACATATGAATTCAATAAAAATCCCCAATGGGTAAGGAAAAGTTGCCATAATTCAGAATAACATAGAATGATGTGGATCACACACGGAGTGTGTGACTGCAAATTCAGAGATATGGTGACTACAGAAGTCAAATTTCTGGGCTTTCTTGTTGCTCATCTTCAAAATGAGAGATGAGATGAATGATCTATATTAATGTTGATGGCCATGATACTATATCATTTTGTTTTTAAGTATCTGAGATATATCTATATATCTGTTTATATGTGTATATATATATGTATGTGTATATACATATATATATGTGATCTCTCTCTCTGTGTCAAATAAATATATAAAATCTTTAAAAAAATGCATGGCCAATCTGGTAGAAAACACTTTCTCTAAAACTTGCAAGTATAGCTAACCAGTTATAAGCAGCCTCTTTATAGCTGTAGTTTTAATGTATCTTATGACAATATCCAAAGGAAGTCCATCTTTCTACATTTCAGAATACATTTATCTTCCCCCAAATTCTGTCCAGATTTGATTAAAATGTCTTTTCTCAGATGTAGAACAATTTAAAACAATTGAAACAGGCAAGGGAAAATCTGTCTTAGGGAACTTTATTCCATCAACTAAGGTTCTATGATTTAAGGTAACACTCTAGGTAAAACAGGACGTAGCCAGGTGGGTTTTTTGAGAGGTAGGGAAGGAGGTATACTCTCTATGCTAATCTCTCTTGACCTTGATCTGAAGAGGACCTTCTTTTGCTCAACAGGACCACAGATAGTGTTATAGGGCCTGAGACTTTCCTTTCTTTTCACTGGAGCACTCAACAGCAACTTTAAATCAACAGTAATCCTATTCCTGGTACCATGGAAAGAAACCCCCAATAGGTTTCTTCTAATAGTTCAAATTTTAAGATAAAAAGGGACAGATTACAAAGAAAGAAATGTCATTAAGGATTTAAATTTTGTTTTGTTAAATACAATCTCTGGCTGTAGGCTTTGGTCACTACTTATCTAGACTATAATCTACACACCAGCTTTTTGGAAAGAAATGTCATACATGCCTGAGAGAACAGACATATGTGTTGACGGATGCTTACACTGCCTGCTGTCACAATGTCCTCGTCTTGGTGAGTGCAGTAGCCATCCCTTTTGCTACCTTTCTGGGAGAGCAGGGCATGGCCTCTGACATAGACATCCCTGTCCATGAAAACAGATATGTTTTCGTGTCCCCACCTTGTAGTGATCTACTGCTCACAGATCACCCCTCAACTGGCAAAAACACTACATGATCATCTCAATTCCCCTTTCCTAAAATACCACTCACACATGAACATTTCCTTTCATATTCTAATGCTGTCTTATTACCCACTTTTAAGTTGACAATGACAAAAGTTGACAATGATACACACAATGAATCCATGATCACACCATCTTCAAAGATTTCAAAGAATGATACAGTTGTAGTCACCCAGCTGGCCTGATTGAAGAAGAAATAAGGCCTACCAGAGTGCTTAAAGTATTTGCTCAATAAAGATTAGGAGTGTGTGTGTGTGTGTGTGTGTGTGTGTGTGTGTAAAATTGTGAAGTGGGTCAGTATTTTCTAATATTTTCTAAAGAAGAACTGAGAGGAAAAATGGATTTCAGTTTAATACTTTATTGTGTGGAAACTCAATAAATCCCATTTAATCCAGGTTTTGTAGCATTTGCTATATAATTCTGATCTGAATTAATGTCTATTATTATAATAAATATTTGTTAAATACCAGATAAATGTTGTTTGGGAAATTACAAGTGTTGACAAGATATATACTAGTCTGGGTGGTATTCTTTGTGTAGCAAAGAGAATGTTTCCAGAAATTTTACCTAAATCTAGAAAAAGATTCATGGTGAGTTCGGTTATAGAATGACTGGCTAATTCCTATCACTTGTTTTACCTATTAAGCACTCCATGCCGATGTTAGAGGTGCTCTAATGAATACCCTGTCAGGATTTCAGTGTAATGTGATTTGTATTAGAACCATTTAAGGAGAGTCCTGCAAAGGAAGGTTGCTACCATTTGTTCTTATTATGTGTATAGAAGGACACAAAGAAGATTTGTTATCTAGTAATTTTTCTATGATTTTGGTACATTGGCTCATGTGGATGCCAGTTGGGAAATCCCCCAACAGTGTTGACATTGTGTATTATGGGAAATGGACAGCTAGTAGACACTGTTGTGTGTTATGGCCTCTTCCATCCTCTGAGTGGCATATATTTAGAGAGACACTGCCAATGCCTCAGGATAAACACAGCCTTAAAACCTTCCACTCCAAAATGTAAACTGTGTGCTCCCTCAAGCTAAAGCCTTCCTGGAATACTCTATGCTTTATTGATTTCCCTCTTTGCTGAGCTCCCAAAGCTCTTAAAGTCTGTATCCCATTAGGAATGCTTTCATATACCATCCTATACTATTAACTATTATTAATTGTTTCACGTGTATTGGTCTTGTCCAATTTGATTGTTAGTAACCCTTCAGTAGAAATCCTTCTTCCTCTTTTTACCATCCATCACCAAGAAAATCCTTGGAATGTAATTGACACAAATAACTCGTTGAATTACTGGCTAATTTATTAAAATACCTGAGTTAACAAATTATATCTTAAATTTGAATTATGCTTCTGATTTTGGCTGGGTTTCAATAAGAGGATGGTATAATGAAGGTTCAGGAATCAGAAATTAAAATAATACCTCAAATGTCACCCAGCTGCCAGGTAGTCTTTTCCCAAAGAACACTAAATTTTTTTTTTTTTTTTAAGGCTTGTCTTCCCAGGGAAAATTTTGAGAATATGAACATAATTACAGAAATAATCTAAAACTCAGAAAATTGCCCTTGAAGAAAATGAAGAGGATTTCAACCCAAGTTACTTGGTTCAGTATTTACCTCCATGCAAAAACACCCCTGTGTGTGTTCAACTCTTCAGTGTCAAGCATGATAGAGTCTCTATCTTTAATAAGTCACACAAATGATATTACATGGTTCTACAATATAAACATAATGTTATATATGAGGTGCTATGCAAACACAGAGTCAAGGGTGGGAGGAATCCACCAAATGGAACTCAAAGAAAGAGATTAGAATAAGGGGGATGCTTACAGAAGAAGTATAGCCAAGGTTAAGGGGACCAACAGGCCATGTTGAAGTATGCAAGGGCTAGCCATTATTAGAGGCTGATTTCATTTCTAGACTTGGAGAACCAGGGAGAGGAAATAGTGTTATAGGAATTCATCGAGAGCTGCCACCATGGAGAATGAGTGGTGGCCTATAAACTTCATGAGTTTGGACTAATTAGAAACACTGCCACTGCCCAGAAGGGACTGCAGTCAGGGGTAGAGGCAGCCTCTGTCAGAGATGTGATTTGAAACAGAAGGAAGAGGGAAATAACTTATTCCTCCTCTTGCTTTTTGATTTCCTCTTTGTGCCTCCCATAGCTTAATTTGAAACCCGTTCTAATCACATTTAATTGGCCAGAGTAACTCATATGACCAAGCATGCTATAAATAGGGCAAAAAGCCATCATCCTTGCCCAAGGCAGGAAAAATAATATTGCAGATGATAATACAATTTACCAAGCTCACTGAGTTCAAAGTTACTGGAATTGTAAGCAAGTTCTTGAGTCACCTGGCTCCTGGGGGTAATGATATTATGTACTGGTTGCCTATTTAAGGTCAGGTTCACAGCCTATTGAACAGGACAGCATCTCGATGTCACAGGATGCTATTTCCCTAAAAGATTTCTCTGACCTTGAATGTATGAGTTACTAAGAGGTGGGTTGCTTTGGTCTCCTACTCCTGCAATATCCTGTCCCTATTTTACCTTCCAGATTCATTTTCAGTACTTCTCTCCCTTGTTTTTGGCCCAAGAGACTGACTTTTATGGCTTGCTTTGTCTTGCCCCTCTGAGTGAATTTAGTTAGTGGGAAGTACTAGCAGAAAATCAGAGGGCAAGAACATAGAACTGGGGCTATTTTTTCGAAGACTTATTTCCCTCTTTGACATTTGGCAGTGGTTGTGTTCTCCCCAAATAGATAGAAAGTGCTTTCAGTGCAATGATTGTGCTATCTTCACCTTCTACATCATTTTCATAACTGTCTGCATCCTGACGGCAGTGTTTCTAGTCAGTCCAAACTCATGAAGTTTATAGGCCACTGCTGAAAAATTGCTTGTAGAACTTGTTTGCCTATGGAGGATAGAAGAGTGTTTTTATGTTTTTGGTGAAGTATCATTTTTCCATATTTATAACCTGCATGGTATTATTTTTATATCCTAGGCTGCCTATTGGTATATTTGAATTTTTATTCCTTGAAAATTCTTATCTATACATGGTGGAATTCCCAGGGATAGAACCTTACCTTTATTTGCCTTTGAAAAACCACATACCTCTTCTCACTACCCCAGTAAGTAAATCTCAGTCTGCCTTTCACTGATCAGGGCACTATTTCATTAGTCTTATTTTATTACTTAGTAAAATTTCTGCACATGATCTAGGGCATCTTGTTCTTAGGTGGATTCATCATATTTCCTTATTTTTGTATACCTACCTTTACTTTTGGCATATTACCTAAATGAAAGAATAAGTATTTTCTTTCCTTATTTCTACCATATAATGGTATATAATTGAGTTCTTGCAAAATATTTCTTATGAGGCATATTTGCTTTAGAGTCTCCTTTAAAAGCCGTCAGTGTCTTAGCATTTTTATGGAAAACGTGTGAATCTTTTTAGAGCGTGGAAAGACCCAACCTTTTGCTATTACTAGTTGCCACCAAAATTAAGTTAATTTTCTACTGAAACAAGGATCCTTTGAAGGAATGAGACTAACATAGTTGCTTGGAAAGGGAATAGATTGGCAGGTCTTTGAAGAAGGAAAAGCAGAGTCATCCAGGAATGGTAGGAGGTGCTGCCTGCCACACCACTTTGGTGAGATGGCCCTAATTAGAAATATCTGATGTCCAGGTAGTAGTATTCATCCACAGAGGAGAGCCCTCAACATTTCTAAAGATATTCCTGTCAAGTTGTCCTTATGAAAGAAGAGGACAGATATGAGGCTGCATTTCTGACAGCTTCTTCTTCTCTCTTTTTTGAAGTAGGTTCTGCACCCACTGTGGGGCTTGAACTTACGACCCTGAGGTCAAGAGTCACATGCTCTACCAACTGAGTCAGCCAGGCACTCCTTTTTTGTTTGTTTGACGTGTGTGTTTTTAAAAGTAATCTCTATGCCCAACATGGACCTCAAACTCAAAGCCCCAGGATCAGGAGTCACACGCTCTACCAACTGAAACAGCCCAGCACCCCTGAGCCCCTGATAGCTTCTTTTACAAGTGACTCTGCAGCCTCTAAACAGGTTTTTTTTTTTTTTCTCTATGAATGTCTCCAGCTCTTCTCTCCCAGAATGCTTCCTTTCTGCCTTTCTGCCTATAACAATTCTCACCATGGTTCAAGATCTAACCATATAGTACTGTACTAATGAGCCTCTCCAGTTCACTCCTGTTCTGATTAATCTCTCCTCTAAACTATAAGACTCACTGCTTATAGGGCTTGCTGGCTAATTAATCATATACTACTTACATTGCTCATACTGTTTCCTTGTATTATTATTTAACGTTTCACGTGTACATGTTATCTTCCTACCTAAGAAAAGTGTTGAAAAAGTAATTTTATAAGGCCAATTCAGTTTAGTGCACTGAAGACTGTCTGGTGCTGTGCTGGTCATACATTCTTTGTAGCCCCACCTGCAAAAAGAATCACTGTAGCTCTTTGTGATTTGGGGGATAGTTAATGAAGATAGCCTTGTAATTTGATTTTCAATTGTGGAAAATGCTTCTGATATAATAACTTACTCTATTTTCTCATATTGATGGGAAGAAAGAGAACCTTTTCATCTAACAAGGAGTATCAAAACTATGGGAGGGGATTCAGTGATGCTATGGAAAGGAGGCTATCGAGACAGGACCCAGCATTTTGAAGACTGCTGGAATCAATAAGGGTATGACCTAGATGTTGGGAAGTGCTCAACAAGGCTCTCTTTCTAGGGCTTTCTAAAGCTACCATATTTCTTTTAATGAGTTGGTTTACCAGGCTTTCAATGCAGAGCCATTCAGAGAGTAAAACCAGGTATAGACTGTGAAGAAGCTAAGGTTTCTAATCAATTGACATCATAAATTAGAAAGGCTAGAGCATGTGGGAATTGGTATGAAGTGTAAAAACAAAGTGAGAAAATACCCTGCAGTGTGAAGAGGTATGAAGCAGTTTGGGACAAGTCCCAGGAATTTGATTTTTGATTGGCAAGTAAGCCTGAATGGGAGAATTACTACAGACAAAACATGCAAATTAATCAAGGTTCTTGAATTTTTAAATTATCATCAAAATGTTCTTCTGCATGGGACACATAGATGAATCCATTGGTGAATTATTTAGAAAAAGTAAAATAATGTGCTTTATATTTATAATGAGCGTTTACCCTGTACTAAGGTCTCTTCCTTAAGTGCACATTATGTGTTTGCTGCAGACCTGCATGGTTTCTGCACATCCTCACCCTCACACCGGGGCCACACACCAGGCACTTCATAAAAGGTGAACTCCAGTGCTCTCTTGCTGTTCACAGCCTTAATTCTGAACCATTGGTCTTGACCCATTTTTTGTGCCACATTCCAGACTGCCTTTGATCATCTCAGCCTCAGCCACCATCGCCCATTGTCTCCTTTCTAGCATCACCTTGTCTCACCCTTTACCCTTGATGTGTTGCACTGAAAGCCCTTGTTCTCCCCCCAGTGATTGAAGTGATTGTTAACTCCACTGCCATAGGTAAATGTTCCTCCTCTTATGACCAGGTCCTAGAACCCCCTAGATCAGTGCTGTTCCCTTCAGTCTCCTAGAACTTCTGCTCCCTCACTCCAGGTAGCACACCCTTTCTGTTCATCTTCAAAATAGGTACCAGGAATATTGTCAAGTAGCCTACAGCTATTCATTTCCCCGTGATGAAGGGAATGCCCCATTCTTACCTGTATCCCATTAGTACCTATCAAAAGTTTGAACACATGTTGAGAGCCTGAGACATGTTTCATAATTTATTCATACATTAAAGAAACCTATAGAACACAGGGGCATATAGAGTCATAGAAATGGAAGGTGGATGAAAGAGCAAACTGCTGATTTTGCAGCTTCATGTCAGCATAGACTTTTTGTTGATTGTTAACGAACTGGAAATGAATGGCATTTCATGGAAATGAGTGGCAGTAGATGATGGAGAAGAGAAGAAGCAGTAGGTTACCCTAGGACCAACATGTCCCAAGGTAGGCTTGGACCATGGTCCTGCATCATCTTCTCCTCATCTTGGGTGGTGGAGCCTATGCTCAGCTCAGCTCTTCCTTCACCAAACCAACCTCCTAACTGAGCCTATATAGATCTCTTCTAAGTGTCCAGCCCTGGGTTGTTCTAAATAGTTCTGTTCAGCAGCTAGGTTGAATGAGAAATGATCAGTTACTCTACCATTTTATTATTTTCTCATCTTAGATGGGGTTGCAACTCTCACAACAGTCTTCATAGTTAGCCCCTGCAACATTATCTCATATTTAAGCAATAAGAGGAAGAGGGAAAGTCATGGAAGTTTTTTACATGGGGGCTTGGGCTGGAGATAATTAAAGACCCAGCCACATTGAAACATGAGTACTCTACTGTCAAGAGCAGCATTACAGTTTGCCACTTACAGAGATTTTGAGAGATACTTGGATAAGTGGTGTAATCTTAGGCCACAAACTGAGAAATATGGAAATAGTACATTTCCCCTCCTAAAATTCAACTTAGTAAGAAGTCCAAGCCACTGTTTGGTCATAGTGGTAGGAAATTTAACCTTATTCATTCTGGATTCTTTTTTGTCCTAGGGGCCCATTATATGTTGCACATTATAAAGATGATTTCTGGTCTTTGGTCACCTGCCCATTCATATTCTTACCTAAGCGATAATGCCACATCAAATTGAGAAAGGACATTAAGAAATAAGTAACAGAGATGAACAAGGTATGCCTCCAAATGTATTGGGGTCATTTGGGCAATATATTCAAATATGTTGACTTTTTTTGTGCTCCTGCCTATACCAAAAGGTATAAAGACTTTAGAAAGAAATTTACAGTCAGAACCATTTCTGAGACTTGTGATTTGTTTTCTTTGCTAGTTTAATAGGGTGAAATAATTATGAATTAAGAAGATTCAGCCACTGAGGTATAGTCATAAAACAACTTAGTAATATATTTATATGTAGTTCAGGAATTTGCTGAAATTGAACTTAGTACATCAATACCACTGGAAGTTTTGTTTTGTTTTTTGCTCAAACAACAGAAATGTACTGTCTCCAGTGCTAGAGACTTTAAGTCCAAGACCAGTGTTCGTTTCTTATGAAGGCTTTAAGGAAGGGTCTTTTCCATGCCTCTCCTCTAGTTTTTGGTGGTTTACTGGCAATTGTTGGCATTCCTTGGCATCACCTTGACCTCTGCTGTCTTCGTATAGCATTTTCTCTGTGTGCTTCTTGTCTCTCTGTGTCCTCATTGGAAGCAATTATGACTCTTGGAGAAGGACACATCTTAGCCATTAACTTATATAGTTTTTTTTTTTTTTCTTTAAGTAAAGAGATAACTCTTGAGGAGAAGATTCACTGTGTCTGCAGATTTTGAAATTCTTTCAGCATTCCAGAGTGTTCAATAAATACTTCAGAACTAGATTGGGGACAAAAAAGCAAACAAACCCTTCACCACCACCACCACCAAAACAAAAACAAAAACCCCTCAAAACATTGTATGGAATGTGTCTCAGTCAATTTGATTATTTTGTTACAACTTGTATCCAACTTGTATATTTACCCTAATTCATACAAATCCTATGAGAAGACATGTAAACCCAATGGTATTATCTCACCATAAACATGTTACTCTCTTTATCTTCTTCTTAAGTGCAAACTTGCCCATATTTAAAATGACTCTCTGTCACCTGATGTGGAAAGATGCTTTTTAAGGGAAAAATGACTATGAACACCACAAGCCATAATATTAAGGTGCTCAGATGAGTCTTGGAACCCCTGCCAGGCAATGGCTGGAGAGAGGTAAATAGGGCTAGGGGTGTTAATAGAAATAGTGCTTGAAGTTTAGCTGACTATAATTGTCATAGGTTAAAGCAAGTACTCATCCTCCCAGAGATTGTCTTTTTCTCTAAAACTTATCATTCTTAACCACAAATTTTGATAAAAGTGAGTATGAATTGTGGTTCTATGTCACAACCAAAGAGGCCTTGGAGAACTTAGGATGCTTGGACTTGAGGGTCTAGGGAGTTGTTAGCCTATTCGTTCAATAAAGGGCATTGTGTACATTTAACCACGGGATGCAGAACAGCACACTCTGCTGGAATGTTCTGCATTCTTCCTCGTGGCAGTGTGAAAGTTGCACAGCCTTTCATGAGTCCTGAAATTCTCAGACCTGGAAGCAGGTGAGGTTGTGAGAACTAATGGTAGAAGGAGGACTAGGTGTGAAGAAGGGCAAGTAAACCTCCCGTCTAAGTTTAGGACACATTTTGCAAACTTTACTTTGTCTCTGCTTCCATGTTTTATAGTCTAAGACTGTGTTCCACATTCACTGATCCTCAAAGGAGCAGTTCAGGTGTTTAAAAGCCTTGTGAAGGAGCCTTCCTGAGAACTGGGATTTGCCACTCTAGGAGTAAAGAGAGATAGAACTTATTAGCATAATGCATCCACTTCCTTCCCCACCCTAGACCCTCAGAAAGTCAGTGTTAACCTAGAGGGAGGCCAAGTAAAGGATGAACATCAGAACTGTGAGAAAAAAGCAATTTTGGAGTGCATTAGCCCAGGTGGATAGGAGAAGAATGAGAGCTTAGAGTCCAGGGGAAAATCAGAAATGAGGTTTTCTTTTCCTAAAACAAGAAGGGGAGACAATTATTGTGGACCTGGTTGGCAGGCTTGCTTTGAGATACTAATTCACGCTGAGCCTTACTCCTCACCCTGAAGGGTTGGTGGGGAAACAGGATTGTTGCTAGAGGGAAAATCAGAGCCCCATTTCCTTAATTCCTCCCCAGGGCCACTCCCTGTGGAATTTCTTAATTCTGGATTTGCTTTAGGCATTCCACCCTACCAGTACACAGCCTGGGGCTCAGCTCTACTGATAAGCTTTGGGCAGTTGACGGGCTTGGGAGGAAGACTCCCCATAGGAAGAATGGGGGCCTGGAAAAAGAACATTTTTGCCTAGACAACTATACAAATCTCTTGTAAAAGACCTGGACAGGCTTTCTCTGATACAACAGCTTAAATTCACTAAGAAATAAGGCTAGAGTTTGGAAGAAAATTGGAATCATTTTTTTTCCAATCTATTTTTTTGCCTATTGACCCACCCTCACCCCTGTGTGCAATGATTGGCTTTGGCAATATCCTCCTAGGCTCAATATGAATGTTCCTAATGTCCTAGGAAGTCATAGACTCCTTTGAGAAAAGGTTTGAAGCTGTAAATTGTTGTGGGTGGGAAGAACAATGGATAAGGGACAGAACCAAATGCACACAACATTTTGCATTGAATTTTAAATGTGTTCATAAGATCTTTGAATCCTGTTCTTCAGTACTCCTTAAGATTCTTGGATGTGAGGGGGTCTGGGTGGCTCAGTCAGTTAAGCCACTAACTCAAGATTTCGGCTCAGTTCATGATCTCAGCCTGGAATCAAAAAGCTCCAGCCTCTGTGCTCAGCAGGCAGTCTGCTTTCTTCTCCCTCTCTTTCTGTCCCTCCCTCCCCCAAATAAATACATAAATCTTGGTTAAAAAAAAAAAAGACAACAACAACAACAAACTCTTGGATGTGATGTTAAGACCCCTGCTATAGACATGTACAAGCCCAGTGATTTTGTGGAAATGTTTAAAGTAGACTCAGCAATAGATCATTCTGCTCTAAAGGGTATGGAGCCAGACTGCAAAGCAAGTGCTTCCCAAGTGTTGATGGTTACACTTTATTGCACACTAATAAGTGTTTAGCATCCGAGTGCCTATCTCTGCCCACCTCCAAGAGGCCTATAAGACAAGTGAAAAGACTATTCCAAATAAATTGACCTCACAGAAATTACAGAATAAGGTGAGGGAGGCAATACCAATGGACAAATTAGCTAATGTCTTAAGACAGTAAGTGACATTACTAAATGTTGTAAAACTAATGTGTGTAGAGAGAGGACACCTCAACTATGTGGGAAAGACCGGGACTTCAACAGTGCCCTAGGTGGGGAGTAGGATTTTAAGAGATGAGAGGACATTAAAAAAGCAAACAGAAAGATGTGAAAACATGCTAGGGTGGGGATGAGACAGAGAGAAAAATCCTAAATAAACTAATAGGATAATGGCAAGTAGACATGACAAGGTAGAGATCTCTCTGGATATCCCTAAGAGATTCTTACTGTTTTATTGAATGGGGTTATAAAGAACCCTGAGAGCTAGCCAGAGAATTATCAGCTATATCCAAATGAATGGGAGAACTATTTCAGGTTTCCAAAAAGGACCAACCTACAGTTTAATCTACTATAGAACTCATTGCCATTGGTTGATTACAAGTCTAGGAAGATATGGCCAAAGGAAATTTAAAAAAAAAGTCTTTACCAATGAGGAGTAAAACCAAGTCTCATTTAATACAGGAGCCATAGATACTTGGAAAGTTCAAACAAGAGTAATCAACATATTTCTTGCACTTAAAATGATTAATCAGTAATGATATTAATAAGTCAGGTTGTCACTCTAAAAGCCCCCATGGAGAACTCCCACTGGAATGGAAGCTACATCCTGTAGCCTCACAATTGGGATGAAAATTGGACTCAATAATAGCAGAGGAAAGGAGAAATTAAATGTTATAAGCCTGATAGAAATGAGAGGGCATAGGCAATGAGAGTTGAAGAGCAAAAGGAAATTTAATAAGGGTAATGTAATAAGCTCTTCTATCTGGCAGACACTGAAGGAGATGACTCCCCCACCCAAAGGAGAAGGAATGACAGGGATGTCTAGAGAGACTGATTATTCAAAGGAAGCTCAGAGTATGTCCTGAATGAGCTAGCTACAATGCCAGAGTAAAAAATGCCAGCAAAAAATGCTAGCAAAAAAATGCCAGAGTTGGGGTACTGATGATACTCCCTGATATACCTCTCCAGCATCCACTTTATCTGCACTGCAACTCAGCCTTTTGTTAGGTATTTTTAATATCAACTCTGATGGGCAGCCTGGTGCAATAAAAGATTTGCCTGAGCTCCTCACACCTGCCTGTCACTACATACTTGGGGACAAACAATGCTTTTGCTCTACAATAACTCTAGGAAGTCATTAAATCAGGAAGTATTATTAACACCATACAGATGTGAAAATTGAAGTACAATATGTTAAGTGGGTTTTCCAAGGTTAATTGTGAGGCTGGAATCTGAGGCTCCTGGTTTAGAGTTCTGCTAGTTCACCTTCTTGTTTTCTCTAAGAGTAGCAAGGGGAGCAATAAGGATTCTTTCCCCTCGTGTTTCCAGTACAGGTCAGAGAGAAGCGCCCTGTGCTGCTAGTAGAATAAAGTGCTGTCATAGTAAAATGTGATACTGGCATAAAGCTTTACAGGGAGACATTTTGCATAACAAAGTCATTCTGGTATCCTGGAATGGTCACAGTAATGGCATTTTGTTGATCTGGTTGCAACAAATAATCTACAATTAATAACATTATATAATAATTTCTTTCTTCGCTGTTCATAAAACATGCAGTCTCTAAAATAAAATACTTGTTGGTTTATTGCTTAAGTATTGTTTAATTATAGCCTTTTAAAAAAAGCAATTGACAGAAGAGTATATTTTGTTAGAACTCTAGGTGCGAAGGCACAATGTCCAGCTCTGTATCAGCCCAGCTCTTCCAAGTTTGGTTTCTGCTCTCAGGCATTACTGGTCAGCTCTCCTAATCTTCTCCAGCTTTCATGTGTCACCATTCAGCTGCCACCCTAAAAGAGAAATAAAATGCTAAGCAAACGGCAGTTATAATAAACAAATCATCTTGGAGGAGGAAAGGAAATACGGAGTTAAGTATATCAGAAAACATCTTTTCATTTCTGAAGTCACTATAAATTTCTGAGTGCCCTATAAATATATGATGGACTTTTTTGTTTTGTTTTGTTTTGTTTTTAGCTCTAGCTCATGCCAAGGGTAAATATGGTTCACAGAAAAAATCATTACAAGATGAAATAATATGAATTTTTTTTTGCAGCATTGCTGTAATGAAATGCAATCAGTATCTCTTTTCGTGGTATACTCTTATGCAGAATTAGAAAACAGTCAGTTAATCCTACCCTTCTGCCTTACTTAGGAATTTTTTTGAACAATGTCTGTTAACTTTTCCTTTCCTTTCCTTAACCTTTCTCCAAAGTGCTCTTTGAACTTTGTCTGTCTTAAATATTTATCTGCATGTGCACCTAGACATACTTATACATGTATGTGTCGGTTTATTTTGTAATGTATTTAGATTGAAATATTGTCAAAAAAGAACTGGATGAAGGAGGGCCAGATTATAAAATGCAGTCACCTTTCATTCACTGGGAAGGTTCTAAATTGGTTTTGATTGGGCTACAAAAGCATGGTTGTTACAGCCTTCATGTGGAAATAGCAATCCAAGACTAAAAATTAGAACAATCATAATACTCAAGGCCACACGCCCGCTGAGTGCCCAATCTATGCCCAGCCCTGAGCTAAATGACTGCCCTGTAGTACCTTAGTTAACTCCCCTTAGCATCCGTTTATGGTGGGTGCTACTATTTCACCCTGCAGACTTAAAGAAAATACAGGCTAAGAAAGGTTAGTTCCATTGCACGGAATTATGCAAGTAGAACTAGGAGTTAAACCTAGATTTGTTCCCCTGCAAACTGTTTTTTCCTGCGTAGGAAAACTTAATAAAGATAGGTTAAGAACAATCAAACTACTGCATGATGGAGGGTGTATTTAGGAGACACAGTGTTCTTTTTCTGAGTTAAAACAGGGTAGTACAGATAAGATTTGAGCTTTGAAATTTTAGACAAGTATTTCTCAGTCTTTCTTGGTTATTAGCCTTCCCTTACATGGAGCCTTTAGAAAATGTTTTCCTAATTACTCTCCCCATGAAATGTTCATTTGATAATATACTGTTTTCTGTATAGGTACTATATGTCTATCTGCACTTCGTACATAGAGAGAGTAAAAGATTTTTCATCCTCAGGAACCAATTTACATTTCTGTTGAGAATGCAAGTTTCTAGAATTATCTAAGTAGTGATAGAAAAGTCTTAGTATTCAAATATATAGATCTCAGAGTAGTAACAAAAATCTTTAATTTTTACATCTCTATTCTTCTTTTAACTGTAATTAAAGGCTTTTTCTGGTGTTTATAAAAAGTGAACACAATTTAATCAATATATAGAATTTTCCTGAATAAATTTTTAAACATATTTAATTGACCATTTGTTACTTTGGTTCATTATCAGCATGTTAAAACATAAATAAAATACTGGTTAGAACTAAATTCACCTGCACAGATGCTACTGCTACCTGAAATGAAGATATAATCTTTGTTAGCAAGTTTTCAAATATTAGGAGAAATAAAAAAATAAAAAGAAAAGCCTTCAGTATAAAATAGTCACCATTTGGGAGCACCTGGGTGGCTCAGTTTTTAAGCCTCTGCCTTCAGCTCAGGTCATGGTCCTGGGGTCCTGGGATCAAGCCCCGCATAGGGCTCCCCGCTCGGCGGGGAGCCTGCTTCTCTCCCTCTCCCACTCCCCCTGCTTGTGTTCCCTCTCTCACTGTATCTTTCTGTCAAATAAATAAAATCTTTAAAAAAAAATCACCATTTGCTAAACAAACTTTATATGTACTAATAGATTACACACATACATTCAATTTTTGCAGTGCAAAAGCATAAACTCTTTAGTACTGGCTTGCCTGAAATTTATATATTTTCTTTTCATGTTTGTATTGCTGTAGTCTTACTGATTTGGGCGCCTTTTGCTCACTTTCTAGTTTTAACTTATGTCTGAATTGCTTTATCTTTACTTCTTAAAATTCTTAAAATTCTAAGAAAGCATCATCATTTTCTATCCTCAGAATCTGAAGTATTATTATTTTAAGACCTCTGGATGCAACTTCATAATTTATTTCATCCCTTACTCTTGATCCTTTGTGGGATGCTAAAGTTGCTATTCATTTCTATGTAGTGAGAACCTTCTGCCATGTCACAGTGCTATCCCAGACCTTGGAGGTGGCAAATACACAAGTCAGGCATGGCTCCTGAATGTGGGAGAAGGATGGCATTGTTGGGGAATGCCAAGAGATGATATTTAGACATGAGTTTTAGATGAGTCATGGCTTTTGAAGTTAATATGCTCTATCCCTTCTTATTTTTATGACTTTAAAAAATTCATTTAATCTCTGTCCACCTAAATTTCCTCCTATAATAAATAGTACTGCTCCTCTTCTCCTGCTACTACTACCTTTAATAACAATGGTTGTTATTTCTAAATAATAATAATAATAACAACAACAACAACATTTATGAGATAATTGCCACATGCCAGATGCTACACTCATTTAATCAACACAGGGATCCCTGAAATATGAACTATGATTATCTGCATTTTATAGATGAAGCCAAAGCAACGAAAATTTAGTCCTTCTGAAAGGGATGGCAGGGCTAGAAAATAACAGGAGGAGATTTGAACACAGTCTTGAGTCAAGAGCCCATAGTTGTAACTGTTACACAATGTGTACTAGATTAGATGTCTCCTAAAGTTCCTCTAAACTCAACTACTTTCCGGTTCTGTGATTTTCCATTATTCCATCCTGGTCTGGTTCAGGACTACAGAACACCTTCTTGCATTTAATGACGGTGAAAGCTAAGGCTTTCCCTCCACAAATACATGGACTATAACAGCACTAAGATATGGCCCCAGGACCACAGGGGAGTCACACAGTGGCTACTTTAAAAAAAAAAAAAAAAGGTCCTCTTCAATTTCTTTTTTTAATTTTTTTAAAGATTTTATTTATTTATTTGACAGACAGAGATTACAAGTAGGCAGAGAGGCAGGCAGAGAAAGAGGGGGAAGCAGGCCCCCTGCTGAGCAGAGAGCCAGATGTGGAGCTCAATCTCAGGACCCTGGGATCATGACCTGAGCCGAAGGCAGAGGCTTTAACCCGCTGAGCCACCCAGGCGCCCCTTTAATTTCTTTTTCATAGACATGTTTCTCATGTTATTAGCCTAACAATGATTGACTATTAACCATCACGAAAAATTGGGAGAGAGAGAAGTGGGGTGGAAGGAAGAAAAAGAGAAAAGGGGAGAGAAATAATCACCAAAATGGCGTATATTCACAGAGAGACAAAGAACCATTGTAAGAAGAAGAACCAGCTAAAGAGAATACAAAGATAAGGAGATAACCAGTGCATTTCCATGTATAAAATTTAGGATGATTTTTATTTTGAACAGATAATAAGTCTTGATGGAGTTGGTTACTTAAAGCATGTAAGTTCCTCATCATATCTAACTCATGGCTGAAAAGTTAAGCTATTGACTTGAATAGCTCCAGCTGACTTCTAGAATTTTATATGAATGGACTTGTTGCTTTTTTTCTGAATTAACTGAATCTAGTACTTGATTTGATATCAGAAAGACCCCGTGTTCTCTGTCTTCTTAGAGCTTCTGGTCTAAAATGTATGCCATTGATATAAGAAAAACACATACAGGCACAAAGCAACTTTTCTGTCTCCATGAAAGAAGTTCAGCATTCCTCAATTTAATGAAGTAGGTTTACTGAGTGGCTATCATATTCCCTGCTCTATACAGAGTGAAATATCAAGACTTTTTGGGGAGATACTATAAAGCATTCTTTGCCTTTGAAGAGAAATCTTGCTCTCTTTTGGCAAAGTTTACTCTTTGCATATGGCAAGCTCCAAAGGTGTGGGCTGTGCCTTTTGTACTAACTTGGGACAAAGCCAGAACATAACACATTTGGGTTTATGTAAACTTCTTGGCACCTGCTTCTTCATTGAGGAGTGAGAGCCTCAGCTGGAATGAGCTATTCTAATTCCCAGCCCTTCAAACTAACCACCAGACGATAACCACTCACAACAGATATTGACTTTCCATGCATAAGGATTCATTTTATGTGCAAAACATTTCATAGTGTTCCAGTCACAGCTCACTGGTTGTTATTCCAGAAAGCATCTGTCTGAACCACTAATCGGGGTTTCTTAAACAAACTGCATTAGGCATATCTTACTTGGTTTTGCAAATTTCTTAGAGGAAGATAACAGATTTGAAATGGCTGTGTATCATTATCAACAATATGATCAAATATGCAAGGTATAGTAAGTCCTATGGTAGGGACCTATTTTCTTCTGAGATTAATAGTGATTTCATGGAGGGATAAAAATTCTCAAAATGTGTTCTTTGGAATACCTAGAAAAAATGTTTTTTAATAAAATAACTCTGGGAAATAATACATACTGCATATCACTCCTAGAAATTTATTAACATGCTAGCCTATTAGGACACACCTGCACACACACACACAGAATACCAACAAAAAAACTAGTGCCCCATAGAACTCTGGGGCAGGAGGACATCATGGGAACAACTGGGATTAGTAAAGAGACTAGCTCCTCCTTAAAACCAGCTCTGTGACTTAGACTCAATTTTGCCTCTTTAACTTGGTTTACCTGTCTGCCAAATTCAGGTAAAAGTATTTAACACGACAGATAAGCTACAGAATTTGTAGAAAGAACAGTTGTTAAATAGCTGTGAGAGCATGTTGATGTGTAAGAGCAATGTAGACAAGTGATGTACTTCTGTAGCTCCAGATCTTGGCTTCAGCACAATTCTAAATGGATCACTGAGGTTCTTTCCATTGTTTGTAAAAACATTTACTGAAACAACACTGTACAGCTGGTTAGGTTCTATGGTCTGTAGTTAGCAGGATCGGCATGTACATTCAGATAAAACATTATACAAGTTTTACCCCCAAGTAGTAGTAATTGAATACAACCCTCAAATACTACGTAATCTGACTGCTTTACTCCAAGACTTGATTTAATTATCTCTGTAAATTTGTAAAATTTCTATGGTTCCTTTATGGATTTATGATGCCCAGGCCTCTGGAGAGCCGAGTTTAGTAACCCTGCTGTTTTTCAGATAAGTGAAGCAGTTTATAGAAAAGTGACATTTTTTAGGTTCCCCTTTGGATTCTGTCCTTTAAAGTAGCGCCTGTTTGAGACTTTCATGTTTCTGACCACTCTTTCTTTTCTCACCACTCATCATACCAAGAAGCATCTACATCAAATATCATATTTGTATGTTGAGGTACAGCTGATTAGTGGAAGTGATGCTATGATTTACAGGTGTAATGAAATACTTGTAATTTTGATTTTTAAATTTTCTTTTTGGGTCTGAATTTACTGTTTGAGGTTCCAAGCATCATTATTATAGGCCCTTGGAAACCTCATAGGTAACTAGAGGACTTACTAGTTACCTCAGAGGTAACTAGAGGACTTAAAATATAAACATCTTGTTTCAAATACTCACATTTTTCTAAGTACAGACTCTGTCCTATCCAAGTGATCTCTCTCTGCCTTTCTCTCCCACTGTCAGCCAGTGTAGCTAACAAAATCCATTTACTTGTAGCGCCAAACTCAATCCCCATTCATAAAGATGTTCTTAATGGATCTCTTCCATCTCTGTACTTTAAATTTGAAAATCTAATCCAGGATCATATTTTTCCATAATTGTTTTCTAGCTGGTACTCTATGTCTTTCTATTAGACTGTGAATTTTCCATGAGAAAGAACTGTATTTTGTTATCTCCTTCTTGCCTCCCAAGATGGACATGTCCTCCAGCATATAGTGAATAGAACTTGAAGGCATTGCTTTAGATTTAAAAATCTCTTCTGGTCTGTTCTGGAGGTACAGTCAGTGCAGTGTATGTCCAGAGAATATGTGAAATCATGTTTGGCACTCTTGCCTCTGGAGTCCCCTCTTAGTCCACACACCACCCTGGGGACAAGCGATGAGAGACGTTTGCATGTGGCCCTATGTCTTGCATAGTTTTCCAGTTTGCTCTCCTGTAATGTAGGAAATGTAGGAACCAAGATACAAATATCTGCACAGTTGAGTGAAGGGGGATTATAGAAAACCTGAAGAATGCACTTGCTTCTTTTCTGACTATCGTCACACCTGATTTCATGAATATAGTCTCCTCTCTCCAGCTTCCGGTGGCCCAAGGTTGGCCTGGAGAGGTCTTGCTATAGTGGAGGTTTGAGAGCATGCATCTGCCAATGGCCTCTCTCTCCTGGTATAGACTTTAGGCATCTGCAGTGTTTTAGGAGGCTGGCCGCAACCCCAAGCTTGGGCAGCACAGCTTCTGTTGCTTCCTAGAGGGTTCTGGTTTGACCCCTGCCAGACTATTAGGAAGCAAAGGCCTAGGTTTATTTCAAAGCTTACAATCTCTGGGATACACCTAGGAAATTGGAATGAATTTGGATACTTCCAAATAATAGATTCCTGACTTCAGCCCATGTGTCCCTTCCCACATCACACTTTCATGTTCCACATACAGAGATATACACACATGCATGCAGGCATATGCATCCGTACACACCACATATTCATGCCGGACACACACTGCAAACGTGCCTGCATGCCACACATCCCACATAAGCCAAAACATGAGCAGCACATGAATTCACCACATTCATTACACATTCAATCTCACACACACACACACACACACACACACACACACACGCGAGAGAGAGAGAGAGAGAGAGAGAGAGAGAGAGAGCTTATTGTTTTGTACCAGGGTTGTTGCAGTAAGAGTAAGCAGTGTGTAGGGGTTTAACCTGAATGCTAAATATACAAAAACCAGTTCTTAGTCCCATATCTTTGCCTGACCATATCATTTTCTATCTTTTAACGTTGTGCACACTACATCATGTAAAACTTGAACTTTGTAAGGGAGTGTTCCCAATGTATAGACAAGAAGAGAAAATTTAGACATGGTCTGTGACATGTCCCAGTTCTAAAGGGGACGAACTAGATATCCAAATTGTCAAATGAAGTCTCCTTAGTGCTGTTTCCAGAATGTATCATTTTGCCATTGGCAATAGAGTGAAGTTGGCAAATATATAGCCTTGATGCCTTGTCAGTCTTTTTTTTTTTTTTTTAAAGATTTTATTTATTTATTTGACACAGAGAGATCACAAGTAGGCAGAGAGGCAGGCAGAGAGATGGGGGGAAGTAGGCTCCCCGCCAGTCTTGTCAGTCTTGATGTTGCTGTCCTACCTTCCACAGGGACCTCTCTCTCAGGTGACCCTGGCTGTCCAGATCCCTCACTGTGAAAGCCAGGGAAAGATTGAAAAAACTCATCATGTGGAAGGAGAAAGGAATGATGAAATGTAGTGTGCTTCTACTCCCAAGAGCACCAACCACACAGACTCTCTTGCTGTTTCTTTAAAATGCTGAAATGCTATAAGCTTTCACAAACACTATTTCTTCATCTAGGTCATATTGTTCCTATTTTTCACCTCCATGTTACTACTCAGCTTTTGCGGCTTGGCTGAAATTGCACTTCCCCAAATGGGCTTTCCTTCACCTCACAATCCAAGTTAGATGTCCTAGTTATGCGCCACATAGCACTCTAGGAATTTTTTTTCTTAATTCCAAAGATACTTCCAAGTTCTGTGCTTATTTGCTTGTTTTCTGAACATCTGGTTCCACTGGTATGTATGCTTAGGAGAAAAGGAACAACACCTGGTCTTTGTCATTGTTATTTAATCGGCTTCTAGCATAATGCCAGGTAAATGGTAGCCTTCCAAGGAAGATTTTTGAATAAATGAATTTGTGGGTCAATAAAAGAGTTCATGTCCTTTTTCCCAGCGTAAGCTTCTTTCTCTATTTCCCATTAATGTGCTTGTTAGGCTCTGCTTTCAGGGTTTCATGGTTTTATGGAATTATAAATGGGTTTCAGGGAATTATAAATAATGAGTTTGGCCCAGAACTTCATGTAAAAGACCTGAATCACTTATGGTATAAACATGGCTGTAAATGACAATTGAAACTCTAGATGGCCAGTGTGTCAGGGATTTTAGAGGTGAAAGATCATACATGTGGTATGGCTCAGGAGACACTGTGAAGAAGATATCATTTCATATGGGATATAAGATGGACATGTGTTGATTAACTGTTGGGCTCCTCTAACATACCTCATTTTCCTTGGAGGAAGTGTTTCCCTACAAGCTTGATTGTGTAATTCTTGTGGGATTTTTCCAATCCCATGGCCTTTGCTTTCATGTTTGCCCTGTGACCCATGTTTGTTCCATGACCATACCCAGCCATTCATAGTACCCTACTCAGCAGGTCAAGCTGGCCTTATTAAGTTTCCTCTTTTGGGAAATTTTTAAAATTTAGAACTGGAAGATCAGGGGCTCCTGGGTGGCTCAGTGGGTTAAAGCCTCTGCCTTTGGCTCAGGTCATAATCCCAGGGTCCTAGGATTGAGTCCTTCATCAGTCTCTGCTCAGCAAGGAGCCTACTTCCCTCCTCTCTCTCTCTCTCTGCCGGCCTCTCCACCTACTTGTGATCTCTGTCTGTCAAATAAATAAATAAACTCTTAAAAAAAAATAAAAGAACTGGAAGATCAGAGGCCTTAACTTGAGGGTCAAGGAGTTGAGAGGAACTGAAGCCTGAGCTATTTGCATCCTGGACCTCACTGTCTAAGTAATGCTTTCTTGTAGTAAGAGATAAGTAAATGAGGTAGAGATAAGTCAGATAGGGAGATGGGTGAGGAAGTGAATCAGAGAGAGTAGAAAAGTGAAAATGAGGCAGGATATGAAGACACCATGGGAGTAAGTGGACCTAGTGACCCAGAAACTAATTCAAACTCTGTCCTTTTAGTTACATAAGTCAGTAAATATCCTTCATTGTGTGTTTGCCTTCACTGCAGCCAGGTTCAGTGGTGATTCTATTTACAACTGAGTAATAAAGCTGTTGAGGTATTTATCCATTGGATAATTAGATGATAGTCTTATAGGCAGCATAAAAAAACAAAGACACTGAAGTTAAAGAGAGAGAGAGAGAGAGAGAGAGAGAGAGAGATACATGGAGTGTACTCAGGAAATAGAATTAAGATCAAGATCACAGTTCCCTAGGGGTAGTTCTACTTCTCTGATCATGTAATTGTAATGATTATCTTCCATATCTGTGTCTTCCACCTGTGTCTCAAAGCACTAGAACAATGCCTTGAGCATGTGAGGAACTTAATATATGACTGCTGAGCAGAATGGATTCTGAAAATAAGTAAAGTAATATTCAGATAAAGGTTGGATTATAGGCTATTTTCAGATTCTGGCCTCTGAGAGCTGGTATGGAAGGAATAACAACAACAAAAATGTGAAGGATTTAGAATTTACATACTGCCCCCTTAGTTCACTAGTTTTATAAACTTGGACAATTCATTTGCCTCTACTGTAAAGTGAACACAAAAAAATCCAGACTCAAGTGTTTGAGAAAAGTGTGGGTTATATGAGATAATCTATATGAAATGCTTCTAGAAATATCTGACTCATAATAAGTATTCATAAAAAGTATTCATGAAAAAAATCCATTGGAGTTCTAGAATTTTTTTTAATTTTTATATAAACATATAATGTAACCCCACCACCCTCTCCCAACACCCCTCCCCCCTACCCCGCTCAGTTTGTTTTATGACATTAAGAGTCTCTTTTGGTTTGTCTCCCTCCTGATCCCATCTTGTTTCATTTATTCTTTTCCTACCCCCTTAACCCCCACACCTGTTGCATCTCCACTTCCTCATATCAGGGAGATCATATGATAGTTCTCTTTATCCGATTGACTTATTTTGCTAAGCATAATAACCTCTAGTTCCATCCATGTCATCGCAAATGGCAAGATTTCATTTCTTTTGATGGCTGCATAGTATTCCATACACCACCTCTTCTTTATCCATTCATCTGTTGATGGACATCTAGGTTCTTTCCATAACTTGGCTATTGTGTACATTGCTGCTATAAACATTCGGGTGCACATGCCCCTTCGGATCACTACCTTTGTATCTTTAGGGTAAATACCCAGTAGTGCAATTGCTGCATCATAAGGTAGCTCTATTTTCAACTTTTTGAGGAACCTCCATGCTGTTTTCTAGAGTGGTTGCACCAGCTTGCATTCCCACCAAAGTGTAGGAGGGTTCCCCTTTCTCCACATCCTCGCCAGCATCTGTCATTTCCTGACTTGTTCATTTTAGCCATTCTGACTGGTGTGAGGTGGTATCTCATTGTGGGTTGTTTTTTTTTTTTTTTAATTTTTTAAAAGATTTTATTTATCCATCTGACAGACAGAGATCACAGGTAGGCAGAGAGGCAGAGAGAGAGAGAGGAGGAAGCAGGCTGTCCGCAGAGCACGAAGCCCGATGCAGGGCTCGATCCCATGACTCTGGGATCATGACCCGAGCCGAAGGCAGCAGCTTTAACCCACTGAGCCACCCAGGCGCCCCTCTCATTGTGGTTTTGATTTGTATTTCCCTGATGCCCAGTGATATGGAGCACTTTTTCATGTGTCTGTTGGCCATCTGGATGTCTTCTTTGCAGAAATGTCTGTTCATGTCCTCTGCCCATTTCTTGATTGGATTATTTGTTCTTTGGATGTTGAGTTTGCTAAGCTCTTTATAGATTTTGGATACTAGCCTTTTATTTGATATGCCATTTGCAACTTTGTTTCCTTTGTTGTGCAAAAGCTTTTGATCTTGATGAAGTCCCAATAGTTCATTTTTTCCCTTGCTTCCCTTGCCTTTGGCGCTGTTCCTAGGAAGAAGTTGCTGCGGCTGAGGTCGAAGAGGTTGCTGCCTGTGTTCTCCTCAAGGATTTTGATGGATTCCTTTCTCACATTGAGGTCCTTCATCCATTTTGAGTCTATTTTCGTGTGTGGTGTAAGGAAATGGTCCAATTTCATTTTTCTGCATGTGGCTGTCCAATTTTCCCAACACCATTTGTTGAAGAGGCTATCTTTTTTCCATTGGATGTTCTTTCCTGCTTTGTCGATTAGTTGACCATAGAGTTGAGGGTCTATTTCTGGGCTCTCTATTCTGTTCCATTGATCTATGTGTCTGTTTTTGTGCCAGTACCATACTGTCTTGATGATGACAGCTTTGTAGTAGAGCTTGAAGTCTGGAATTGTGATGCCACCAACTTTGGCTTTCTTTTTCAATATTCCTTTGGCTATTCGAGGTCTTTTCTGGTTCCATATAAATTTTAGGATTATTTGTTCCATTTCTTTGAAAAAATTGGATGGGATTTTGATAGGCATTGCATTAAATGTGTAGATAGCTTTAGGTAGCATAGACATTTTCAAATATTTATTCTTCCAATCCATGAGCATGGAACATTTTTCCATTTCTTTGTGTCTTCCTCAATTTCTTTCATGAGTACTTTATAGTTTTCTGAATATAGATTCTTTGCCTCTTTGGTTAGGTTTATTCCTAGGTATCTTATGGTTTTGGGTGCAATTGTAAATGAGATTGACTCCTTAATTTCTCTTTCTTCTGTCTTGTTGTTGGTGTAAAGAAATGCAACTGATTTCTGTGCATTGATTTTATATCCTGACACTTTACTGAATTCCTGTACAAGCTCTAGCAGTTTTGGAGTGGAGCCTTTTGGGTTTTCCACATATAGTATCATATCATCTGCAAAGAGTGAGTTTGACTTCTTCTTTGCCGATTTGGATGCCTTTAATTTCTTTTTGTTGTCTGATTGCTGAGGCTAGGACTTCTAGTACTATGTTGAATAGCAGTGGTGATAACGGACATCCCTGCCGTGTTCCTGACCTTAGCAGAAACGGTCTCAGTTTTTCTCCATTGAGAATGATATTTGCGGTAGGTTTTTCATAGATGGCTTTGATAATATTGAGGTATGTGCCCTCTATCCCTACACTTTGAAGAGTTTTGATTAGGAAGGGATGTTGTACTTTGTCAAATGCTTTTTCAGCATCTATTGAGAGTATCATATGGTTCTTGTTCTTTCTTTTGTTAATGTATTGTATCACATTGATTGATTTGTGGATGTTGTACCAACCCTGCTGCCCTGGAATAAATCCCACTTGGTCGTGGTGAATAATCCTTTTAATGTACTGTTGGATCCTATTGGCTAGTATTTTGGTGAGAATTTTCGCATCTGTGTTCATCAAGGATATTGGTCTGTAATTCTCTTTTTTGATGGGATCCTTGTCTGGTTTTGGGATCAAGGTGATGCTGGCCTCATAAAATGAGTTTGGAAGTTTTCCTTCCATTTCTATTTTTTGGAACAGTTTCAGGAGAATAGGAATTAATTCTTCTTTAAATATTTGGTAGAATTCCCCTGGGAAGCCGTCTGGCCCTGGGCTTTTGTTTGTTTGGAGATTTTTGATGACTGTTTCAATCTCCTTACTGGTTATGGGCCTATTCAGGTTTTCTATTTCTTCCTGGTTCAGTTTTGGCAGTTTATATGTCTCTAGGAAAGCATCCATTTCTTCCAGATTGTCAAATTTGTTGGCATAGAGTTGCTCATAATATGTTCTTATGATTGTTTGTATTTCTTTGGTGTTGGTTGTGATCTCTCCTCTTTCATTCATGATTTTATTCATTTGGGTCCTTTCTCTTTTCTTTTTGATAAGTCTAGCCAGGGGTTTATCAATCCTGTTAATTCTTTCAACGAACCAGCTCCTAGTTTCATTGATTTGTTCTATTGTTTTTTTGGTTTCTATTTCATTGATTTCTGTTTTGATCTTTATTATTTCTCTTCTCCTGCTGGGTTTAGGCTTTCTTTGTTGTTCTTTCTCGAGCTCCTTTAGGTGTAGGGTTAGGTTGTGTATTTGAGACCTTTCTTGTTTCTTGAGAAAGGCTTGTATCGCTATATATTTTCCTCTCAGGACTGCCTTTGCTATGTCCCACAGATTTTGGACTGTTGTGTTTTCATTATCATTTTTTTCCATGATTTTTTTTCAATTCTTCTTTAATTTCCTGGTTGACCCATTCATTCTTTAGAAGGATGCTGTTGAGTCTCCATATATTTGTGCTCTTTCCAAATTTCCTCTTGTGATTGAGTTCTAGCTTCAGAGCATTGTGGTCTGAAAATATGCAGGGAATGATCCTAATCTTTTGATACTGGTTGAGACCTGATTTATGACCCAGGATGTTATCTATTCTGGACAATGTTCCATGGGCACTAGAGAAGAATGTGTATTCTGTTGCTTTGGGATGGAAAGTTCTGAATATATCTGTCCATCTGGTCCAGTGTGTCATTTAAGACCTTTATTTCCTTGTTGATCTTTTGCTTGGATGATCTGTCCATTTCAGTGAGGGGAGTGTTAAAGTCCCCTACTATTATTGTATTATTGTCAATGTGTTTCTTTGATTTTGTTATTAATTGGTTTATATAGTTGGCTGCTCCCATGTTAGGGGCATAGATATTTAACATTGTTAGATCTTCTTGTTGGACAGACCCTTTCAGTATGATATAGTGTCTTTCCTCATATCTTGTTATAGTCTTTGGCTTAAAATCTAATTGTTCT
>ML104970.1:10263-28360 GCA_003697995.1 Taxidea taxus jeffersonii | reverse complement strand
TTTCCTCATATCTTGTTATAGTCTTTGGCTTAAAATCTAATTGTTCTGATATAAGGATTGCCACCCCAACTTTCTTCTGATGTGCATTAGCATGGTAAATTGTTTTCCACCCCCTCACTTTCAATCTGGAGGTATTTTTGGGTCTAAATGGTTTTTTTGCAGGCAGCATATTGATGGGTTTTGTTTTTTTATCCATTCTGAAACCCTGTGTCTTTTGATTGGGGCATTTAGCCCATTTACATTCAGGGTAACTATTGAGAGATATGAATTTAGTGCCATTGTATTGCCTGTAAGGTGATTGTTACTGTATATTGTCTCTGTTCCTTTCTGATCTACTACTTTTAGGGTCTCTCTTTGCTTAGAGGACCCCTTTCAATATTTCCTGTAGAGCTGGTTTGGTGTTTGCAAATTCTTTCAGTTTTTGTTTGTCCTGGAAGCTTTTTATCTCTCCTTCTATTTTCAATGATAACCTAGCTGGATATAGTATTCTTGGCTGCATGTTTTTCTCGTTTAGTGCTCTGAATATATCATGCCAGTTCTTTCTGGCCTGCCAGGTTTCTGTGGATAAGTCCACTGTCAATCTAATATTTTTACCATTGTATGTTACAGACTTCTTGTCTGGGGCTGCTTTCAGGATTTTCTCTTTGTTGCTAAGACTTGTAAATTTTACTATTAGATGATGGG
Source organism: Taxidea taxus jeffersonii (assembly GCA_003697995.1). Taxonomy (NCBI): domain Eukaryota; kingdom Metazoa; phylum Chordata; class Mammalia; order Carnivora; family Mustelidae; genus Taxidea; species Taxidea taxus. The sequence continues at coordinate 27,676 of ML104970.1, read as the reverse complement.
GTGTGGACCTATTCTTATTGATTTTGAGGGGGTTTCTCTGCACCTCCTGGATTTTGATGCTTGATCCCTTTGCCATATAACAGAAATTCTCTATGATAATTCTCTCCAATATACCTTCTTCTCCCTTCTCTCTTTCTTCTTCTGGAATCCCAATTATTCTAATGTTGTTTCGTCTTATGGTATCACTTATCTCTCGAATTCTCCCCTTGTGGTCCAGTAGTTGTTTGTCTCTCTTTTGCTCAGCTTCTTTATTCTCTGTCATTTAGTCTTCTATATCACTAATTCTTTCTTCTGCCTCATTTATCCTAGCAGTAAGAGCCTCCATTTTTGATTGCACCTCATTAATAGCTTTTTTGATTTCAACTTGGTTAGGTTTTAGTTCTTTTATTTCTCCAGAAAGGGTTTTTATTTCTCCAGACAGGGTTTCTCTAATATCTTCCATGCCTATTTTGAGCCCAGCTTGAGAATCATCATCCTGAACTCTAGATCTGACATATTACCAATGTCTGTATTGATTCGGTCCCTAGCCTTCGGTACTGCCTCCTGTTCTTTTTTTTGTGGTGAGTTTTTCCACCTTGTCATTTTGTCCAGATAAGAATATATGAAAGAGCAAATGAAATACTAAATGGGTGGCAAAAACCCCAGGAAAATGTGCTTTAACCAAATCAGAAGAGACCCCAAGTTGTGGGGGTGGGGGGGAAAAGGGGTAAAAAGTTCAGAAAAGTGAAAAAAAAATTAAAAAAAAAACACAAATAAAGAAAAAATATAAAAAAAGAAAAAAATATATATATACATATATATATTAGACTGGTGACTAGAACAGGGTCACACACTTCATTTTGGGAGTATATGGTCTCTTAGAAGAAACTACCTCCCAAAATTTTAAAGAATGAAAAGCATATAAGGGTAAACAAAATGAAGGGATGGAATATGAGTATAAAGATGAAAAAAAATTTTTTTTTAATTTCTAACAAACGAGTTGATAAGGTAAGTTGGTTGGGAGAATAAAAAAAAAGAAAGTGGAGAGAACTTGCTTGGGCTGGAGACTAGATCAAGCCTGGTGCTAGATTTAGGGTGTATTTTGATCTATTAGAAGAAGTTGCTCCCCAAATTTTTTAGAAGAAAAATCTCTACTTGTATACAAAGAATAAAGTTAGATACAATAAAGGATAAAATATGACTAATAATAAAACTTCAATAAAGATTTTTTTAAAGAAAGTAATTAAGATAAACTAATTAAAAAATGTTAAAGGAGGAAAGGGTAAACGTTAAAAAAAATTAGCAAAAGAGAAAAAAAATTAATAAAAATAATTAACTTTGCAAGACTAAAGATTCATGGGAAGAAAGCCATGGATTCCATGCTTTGCTTTCTCCACCTCTGGAATTCTGCTTTTCTCCTTGGTAAGTGAACTTGGTCTTGGCTGGATTTCTTGTTGATCTTCTTGGGGAGGGGCCTGTTGTAGTGAATTTCAAGTGTCTCTGCCCCAGGCAGAATTGCACAGCCCTTACCAGGGGCCGGGCTAAGTAATCCTCTCAGGTTCGCTTTTGGGTACTTTTGTTCCCTGAATGCTTTCCGTAGAGTTTCAGAGGACGGGAATGAAAATGGCAGCCTTCCAATCTCCGGCTAGGAGGAGCCAAGAGCTCGGGGCCCCACTCTTCATTGCGCCTTCAGAGAAAAGTGCTTAATCACTCCCGTCTCCCCAGCCTCCAGCTGTGCTTTGAGAAAATCGCGCAATCAGTCCCGTCTCACTGGCCCCCGGCTGTGCTCTGAGCTCACCCAGCCTGTGACCAAGCATCTCTGTCTCTGGCATAGAGCTCCGCCTGGAGTCTCTGAACCCCGAAGATCCCTGAGTTCTTCCAGGTCGAAGTCTCCCCAGACTTGTGGGGACCCCACACACAGAGCACCAGCCTATGTCGTGGATTACGGTTCAAGGTAACCCCGAGTTGAGAGCTCACTCCTTGGCTCTGTCTCCATAGCTGGCTTCCCCGCTCTAATACCTGTGAGCTCTGCGACACTCAGACACCCCTGATCCTTCTGTGACCCCACAGGACCTGAGGCCATGCTGTCCCAGCGAGCTCTTCACCCTGGTTTAGCCTCTGGAGTGGTGTCCCTCTGTGGAGCAGACTTTTAAAAGTCCTGGTTTTGTGCTCCATTGCTCCGCCGCTTGCCGGGAGCCGGCCCCTCCCCCGTTGTCTATCTTCCCGTCGCTTTGGATTCACTTCTCTGCTGGTCCTATCTTTCAGAGAGTGGTCAATTTTCTGTTTCTAGAATTGTTGCTCTTCTCTTCGATCTCCTGTTGGGTTTGTAAATGTTCAGAATGGTTTGATAAGCTATCTAGCTGATCTCCTGCTGCATGATATTGTCTCAGCCTGCTACTTCTCCGCCATCTTGACTCCTCCCCACTGGAGTTCTAGAATCCTTAAGAAATGGTCTTCCCCATTCAAATCATCCCAAGATTTTTGTTAGAAGGTCACCATGCTTCTCTTTAAATGTATTCACTACTGGGAAGATCCCTGCTTCATTTTCCATATTTAGACCTTTTGGGCCTATAACTTTTACCCATTGTTTTTACTTGAGCTGTGGAGCCATATATCAGTCATTACCACTGTTGTTAGAATTTAAGCTAGAGTTTAAGTTCACAAGATCAAACAGATTTTAGTACAACCAGTCCTTCTCTTTGATGTAGTTGAAGAGATGAAAAAAATAAATATTTCTGAAGATAGTTCTAGGGTTATTTTTTCCCTAAATTTAAAAGATTAAAAATGTGTGTAGGCATTTTAATTTAGATGTAGAGTATAGGTTTTTGAAATGAATTCATGTCACAAATCAGAAGGGGAAAAAATGTCACATATGTTTATTTAGTTCAGTCAGCCCTCTACAAATTAGTGTAAATTTTTCCAAAGTTTTATTTCATGATTAGGATATATAGATTAAGCATATTTTCTGAAAATAAAATTCAAAGTTCTTACAAGGACCTATAGAGTTCTACATGATCTGTCTCCTCTATTCCCTCTCTGACTTATTTGTCATGGTCCTCTTCCTTGCTATCCAGGCTCCAGCCCTCCTGGCCTCTTGCTGCTTCTTTTTTTCAGATCTCGGATTTTCAGTTAGGCTTCTACTAGCAACCTTATTTGATATGCAACCTGTTGCCCCTTCTCCTTCCTTCTGCTCATTCCCCTCCCATTTATTTCCAATTAAATGGTTCAATTCTCCCTGCTCTGTAGATCTTTTAGTATGTGCTTATTATTAACAGTCTGTTTCCCCTTGATAGAGTTTCAACTCCTCAAGGGTAGAGCTCCTTATCTCTTTCTGTTCACTGATGTATCCCAAGAATCTAGAATAGTACCTGTTTATAGAAGTCTCTTAATGAGTGCTCACTGAGTGGGAGAATAAAGGAGTGTGTCCATCCATACATGAATGAAAGGAGGGGAAGAAAGAGACAATTAACACTCTATCCTAGGAGCAACTCAATCCCCTGTGAGAGGAAAGATCTTGGCTGTGCAGAGAGGCCATAGAACCATGAAAAGAAGAGAAGAGTGTGGGATACTTCAGGAAATGACCCTAGGGAGCTTGAACAGGAGAAGACTCTGGCTCAGACTTGATGGGCAGGAGAAGAGAAGTGGAAAGCACTTAGAAATGGGTAGTTTTCCCCATGAAAATATGAATCCATGCTTCCACTCCCAATTTCCTGCCTCTGAACGAAAGCATTTAGGCCAGATCTTTGGGTTGATACCATGAGTGGCCTCCCAGGAAAAGGACAGATGACATTCGTTGGAAACACCAAGGATTCCAGATTTTGCACTCTGACTAATCCACTTGCTTGTTCAAAATTGTTTGCAACTATGTAGCATTCACTCTGTCTAGGTCTTATGTTCTACTCAGGTCCCTCTAATAAGAGTTAAATCTGGAAATTGCTGAAGACTGAATTTTATCTTCTCTTTTGTCCACTAAAACATCTATCATGTTGAGACTATTGAAGCTGCTTCAAGGATAGAGATGGCCAATTAATAACAATAGATATTTTGTAAAAACATGATTGATTATTGTATTTATTCTATAGTGTGTCACAGAGTGTTTACACAAAAGATTATCTATTATAGGGACACTTTATATTTCCAGGGCACCAGTGGGGGAAAAACAACACAACAACAAACCGATGACCAATTCACAAAGGGGGTAGGACTCTCTGTCTTACCCTCCTGTGTATGAAGAAGTCATATTGTGTATAGTGAGAGTCCACAGACTAGAAGCCAACCAGTCTTCTAGTCTCTGACATCAGCCAATCTTTAACGGACAGTGAGTCCAATCCTCTCAGCTATTCCTTCTGTACTTGTTATTGCTATGCCCTCCCTCAAAAGTAACTTGAGTCCCCCTCCCCTTTTTTTCTTTTAAAGATTTTATTCATTTGGCAGAGAGAAAGAACAAACACACAAGCAGGGGGAGTAGGAGGCAGAGGGAGAGGGAGAAGCAGGCTCCCCACCAAGCAGAGAACTGGATGCAGGACTTGATCCCAGAATGGTGGGATCATGACCCATGCCAAAGGCAGACGCTCAAAGGACTGAGCCACCTAGGCATCCCAGTAACCTGAGTTCTACACCTTGTGTTTGGTACTCAGTGAAACTTAGGAGGTCACCTTTAGCTGTCAAATTAATTGACCTGTTTTTTGACAAAAACCTTTTTTGGGGGGGAGGCAAAAACTATTTTAGAAGAATCTCTATCACTCTTTTCAGTTTTACCCTCAACTTACTTCCAAGCCTCAAACAATCTACAGAAAAAAAATGCTAGGTACCTTAAAAAGAACATAAATGCAGTAGGTGAATGTATCACTTACCATTTCTCATGCCTAATTATCCAGAAATCTATAGTCGTGTCATGCGTATTTGCTTCAGAAGCTATTTGCTCTTTCAGACTTCCCAATTCAGAAGCTGACTGTGCATTAACACACCCTTTTTCTCTGCTGCTCCTTTTCTCAGATTGTATTTCTTCTTTTTACATTTCATTTTCTATTTTATGTATTATGCCTTTTTACCACTTGGCCCTGACTTTCTTTCCAAAATACATGTGGGGGGGCAGGGGCAGGGATGTGTGTGTGGTGGTGGTGCACACGCACATGCACGTCTGGATCTTGCAGTAACTGAGCAATTTAAGTTTAATAGAATTTCAAACTTGCCTTTGGAGATAGAAGCAGTTTTCCTGGGCAAAGAGGAAAAAATATAGCCTTAATGAAGCAGAGAGGGACGCCTGGGTGGCTCAGTTGGTTAAGCGGCTGCCTTTGGCTCGGGTCATGATCCTAGCGTCCTGGGATCGAGTCCCACGTCGGGCTCCTTGCTCAGCAGTGAGCCTGCTTCTCCCTCTGCCTCTGCCTGCCACTCTGTCTGCCTGTGTTCGCTCCTGTGCTCTCTATCTGGCAAATAAATAAATAAAATCTTTAAAAAAAAATGAAGCAGAGAGATAGTGCCAGTGAAAAATAAGATACCTCAATTTTCATATATATATGCATTTTTTTTCAAAATCTGTCCCCAAAATTGTTTTCCTAAATGTCACATAACCCCATCATTGACAAAACAAGAGCAAACAGCAAAATTTCCCCATATAACAAAGTAATTGAAGTATTTCTGAGGTTTGGAGTTTCATTTTACTCATACAAAACATTAATACGGGTCTTCAACAGAGGGAAATGGGCTCATGTTAATCCACTTTTACAATCGTTTTTATAGGGTTTCAAACAATTTAACAGCTGTTTAAAGAAGCCAATGTTTTGGTGAAATAACAAAGGTGAGATTGTTACTGAGAGGAGAAATATTAGGATTTATGAAAATATTCAGATCTTCATAAAAGATGAGCTACAGAATTAAGCAATATTTTAATAGATGTTTTGGTCCAGCACGTAGCAGACAATTAGTGAATATTTGTTGGATAAATGGAAGGAAGGACGGAAGGAAGGAAGGAAGGAAAAAAAAAGGCTTTTGTTTTCAGTTCCTATAAGTTGTTTCAATATGTGAAGTGAAGCACCATGTTGCTTCTGGGAAAAAAACCTTCAGGAATAATTTGTCAGTAAGAGAATCCTGAAATGTGAACCCCCTGTAATTCTTCATAGTTCTACTTTATCATGCCCCAGACACCTCAGCATCTGACCCCCTAGTAAAATTGGGCTCTCAGCCTGGAGACTAAGCAAGGGCCCAAGGTAAGGAGCATTATGAAACAGAAGTATCTGGACTGAGATATGTATGCATCTTTCTTTCCCACTGGAGAAGACTGTGGTCCTATGGAGAGGGAAGAGTACACTGCAAGAACATTGACTTGTCAGTTCACTGAGTTATAATCCAAAATTTGTTAGTGATGTACTTCTACATTCTCGGCCACCAGTTTCTAAAGGACATATGACAGCAATTTTTTTGCCCTCTCCCCCTACCTATTAGTCAGTGTTTCCCAAGGAACGAGTCACTTACCTGTCTGGTGAGCAGTCACCAAAGAGAGTTCTCTCCTGCTCTCACATCCACCTGCTTTCAGAGGGTATGCTCTGGTCTGCTGTTAGGCATGAGGTAGGCAGGAAGGATTGTGGCTGTCCACCCCTGACAGAGACAGGTAGGGCAGATCTCCTTGGTAGCGTCCATTTTGACTGCACATCTAAGCCATGTTCTCCAATCTCATTTTCATGATCTCCACTGTAATTTATGGCTAAGTCCTCGGGTAAATCATTCATTTCTTCTGAAAAAAGGTATGTTCAACTATGAAAAGATTTGTGAGGGAAAAAAATAAGACAATGTTTATAAAATGCCTAATTCAGTGCCTAACACATCATATGTCCTTCTTAAGTGGCAGCTAAACCTTCTTTGTAGTTCCAACCATGACTCTTTTGTAGTCAGTATTCAATAAATATGTGTTAATTCACTACTGTCAAGTATGGTACCCAAGATTAAATCAGGTAGAAAAGCAAGATTTTTAAAAGTGTCCTTCTAATCTTAATTACTTTTTTATATAACTTACTCCCCACTAACCCCGCAAACCTGAAGCAATATAGGAAAAGCAAAGTGTTAATTTAGGCAGTTTTTGGTGACGTTGATTAATGCAGAAAGATATTACTCACTAATTACAGACAGAACCCCCTCATTTGAACTCAATAACAGTTTTAATTAAAATTCTTAGTCTCCCAAATCATGGCTCCCTTAACCTGGTTTAATTATTTCGTGGGTCTTGCCTATGACCTTGCACTAATTTGCATGGTGCTAAACATGTTTCTCTATTTGTCTGGCTTTGTGCTATTATGAGAGAATTTCACATTTTAGCTAAAATCAACATTAACCAAAGACACCAGCTGATTAATTGGGCTTAGTGATGTGACATATATGCACTTAAAATGCAAATAAATGGTGGACTTTAATGGTGAATATTTAATAATAATGTAGAAGATTTCCGCTTGTTTATAATTTGTATTAAATGTGAATTTGTTAACTATGTACCACTTAAATACTGTATTATATGAAGGCAGTCTTCTTTTAAATATTTTGCAACCTATGTTATTTCATGATGGTGTAAAAATCAAATATAGAGTCTATATCAAAATTTAAAATGAGCATACCTCATTTTAAAATTTAAAATGGGTTGCAATCTTATAAGCAACTCTACTTTAGGAATTTACCCTGCAGATACATAAATATATGTACAAGAAAGTTTCACACAGAATTATTTGTAATAAAGAAAACTTGAAAACTACTGGAATGTCTATCAATAGTATGCATCTCTACAACGGCAAACATGTTTGTACATTCTCATGAAACCATGTTCATGGTACAACATGCAGCATTGCATATGGCTTGCAGAGCTGAGGAAAGAGATGATGCCTCCTCTGAGGATGTCATCTATTTACCCAGGATGCAGAACTGAAGGAAAGTGAGGTGATAGTACAGACGGAGAGTCGGCACACCCTGCCTTAGTGCAACTTACCCCTTGCTCTACGTTCCCTTCAAGGAAAGCCAGTGCCAGACATTCTCTACCCAGGCAGGGTCCTGAAGCCAAATAATCAAGAAGCTGAATTCTTGCTGTACCACTGACTTTGTATACCCTCATTTCTGTACCACTCCGGAACTTAGTCTGACACGCCTCACCTATTTAGGATGATGTTCACAGCCTCAGGCCCTACTGATCTTGATCTGAGGTCAGCACCAGCAAGCCCATCTCCCATCAAAGGAACAGAAATGGAATTGACACCCAGATGTCCTTATCCAATATTTCTGCATCTAGAGCTTTGGGGTCCCATAAATCCCATCTCTTCTAAAATTATTTTAAAAATAAAAGTACGAAGGAAAGGCACAGCAGAGGATAAAACACTACTGATGGTATGAACTCAGTCTTATGTTCACTGCAGAAAGAGGAGAACATACATGAAAGCACTAGTAAAGTTAGACTTCAAGTTATGTTTTCTTACTTTAGTTCTTCTGTATATCCTAAATATCTTAAAAATTATGTATGTATAACTTTCTATTAATGGAGTCCTGAATTAAAGTTAAGTCACTTGATCAAAATCAATCTTCCCAAGTTTTCATACAATAGACTCAAAAATATGAAAATCACAGCTTCCTGTGAAAAAAAGTAAAAATAAAACAAAGCAATTAATGTCATTCATCTAATTAATGTAATAGCTATCTAATTGTTCTAAAGATAGCCCAGCTGAAATTGAGCGAAGAAGCTGCTTATTATCTGAATATCATCCATATCTCTCTCTTTTAGTCTCACTTGCTCTCCTACACATGCCTGTGCTCATACCTGTATGTGCCACAGAAGGAAAAAGAGGAAAAAAATAGGTATATACATATCAGATGTGGTAAATTTGTATTAAAACAAAAACCAAGTAGTAATTTAAAATTAGCTTTTTTTAAACTCTGAAACTGCTTCTATACATTTCAGAATTTTTTTTTAAGATTTTATTTATTCATTTTAGAGATAGAGATTGTGAGCAGGGCGGAGGGTGGGTAGGGAGGAGCAGAGCAAGAGAGATAAGCAGTATGCTGAGTGCAGAGCTGATGCAGGGCTCAATGTCATGACCCTAAGATCATGACCTGAGCCAAAATCAAGAGTTGGATGCTTAACTGCCTGAGCCACCCAGGTGCCCCCAGAATTTTTCTTATTTTTAAGATGCAATCATGTCAGGGTAAAGACTTATAATTTAATTCCCTACGACCTATCAGAACAGATATTATTAAGGAATATTCTTGAAAACAAGGTATTGAATGCTTTTAAATAACATCTGTCTCTAAATGAGAACAGCACATTTTAGGATAAAATAAATGAGAAATGGCTTAAAATATCATAAAGATGACACAACTGTGCCCAATTTTATGGCACACCTGCCCCATTCACTCATTGCCTATACTTTCTAATTATTCTGAAATCTGGATTTATATGTGAGATATATTAGAAGAAAAATAGATGTCCATAAATACTACTTTAAAATTTGTAGTTAAACTAAACAATTTAGGAATAATAAATTATAAGTTAGCAAAAGTATAAGATTTAAAGAGATATTTAACTTTAATTTTAAATTATATACAGACAGAAAATAAGTGACACTTTTAAATAAAAATTCAAATTCCTTAGAATACGAACATTTAATTTTGGGGGTCATCTTAAAAAAGAAAACAACAAAGCTATAAATCTGTTTTTCTTTGCCATGCTCTTCCATGCCCTACTTTAGCTTAGTCTTCCCAAGCATTTCATAGATTGTATCACAGATGCCTTGTTGAAAAATGTAATATCTTCATAGAGAAGTCGAGTGGTTCCTTATAATCATCACTTTTTTTTTAAGTCTTTTTACACTGTACTTTAATAATCTTCCTTAGACTTCCAGGTCATTATTTTTAAGAACTCTCAGTGAGAAGAATGAGAAATACTGAGCTCTGGGAAAATTTTATTTATGGAATATTTTCTCAGTTTCTGTTTTTTCACCACCTTATTAATTCTCTGTGATTCTTTTCACCAAAATTACTAACGTCAATTTTTTACAGATTTCTTTGTTTTCCTTTGATGTAATTCATTTATTACTAGAACGTTATTACTAGAACTTTATTTATTTCCTTTGATGTAATTCATTTATTACTAGTACTATTACTATTGAATTTATTATTAATTTATTAATAATCAATTATCCATAACTCTCTTCCAAAGTTTCTGAGGTTTTGATTTTCCCTTAATCAAGTCTGTCCTATCCTTTTAAGTGTGAAGATCATTTTCCTGTGGTCAATAATGGATGCAAAATAGAGATTGATTGGTTCTGCCTTTTCTGTGTGAAATCTCACAGTGCCAGCTCATCCAAAAGTTTGAAGTATTCAATCATGTGTTAAAAATATCCAGGTCTGAAACAAATAATACATTATATGTTAATAAAAAATATATATCCAGGTCTGACTCCCAGTCTTATGATTTAATCAATCTGGCATTGGATTCAGGAATCCCTATTACCAATAAGGTACTGTGTGTTTACATACTTGTGACTTGGAACCAGAATTGGAAACAGAAAAAGTCAGATCTTATAGGATACTATTGAAAACCTTTATAGAACAGGTGTGATGTCAAGGTAGTTCAGAAGATAATTCACAGAGTCAGAGCCAACGGAGTATAACTATAATCCTTTCCATGCTGTAAAGAAATCACATCATCTAGCAAGCCCAGGATTCTTCATCCATAAAATTCTAAAATTGATCTAAACCAATTTTGTAGACAGTATAGTTTGCCTGACTCAACATTATTCCCAATTTTCTTCTCCTTTGCTTGTCTTTACTAGAGACTGTTTAATATTTGCCTTCTTGGTTTCCTCTTAATTCAGTAATGGCTCCATCACACTGTATTCCGGTGGGACCTAAGTGAAACTGCTGAAACTTTGGGGGGAACTTTACCTTTTCTGAGAAAAGGGAGCAAACTCTGTTGCCTTCTCTTTCTTCTCTTCTTTCCTGCCTTGAATGAAGACTCCATGTCTGGACCGAAGTAGCCATTTTGTGATAGCTTCCGATTCAAAGTATATGAAGCAAACAGTCTTTAGCTTAGGATGTGGGAGTGGGAAGATTAAGTGTACCTGGGCCTCTGATGGTATCTCTAAGCTATGAGTCAGTGGCTAACTACTTCTAGACTCTTTGAGTAAAAACAGATAAATACATACATACATACATACATACATACTTTCAGGATTGAGCTGTGGTCAGCTGGCTATTCTGTTGTTTGCAACCAGTTGTGTTCCTCAACCATTTCACAAATGGCTCATAAGAATCGCAGGTTCAAAATAAGGTTTTCTAGGTCTCTCCTTCAGAAATTCCACTACAGTAGATTTAAGATCAGAGCCAGTATCTGTGGTTCTTACTAGTAATAGTATTGTTGAGATCTAATTGACATAAAACATTATATTAGTATTTGAGGTCATCAAGAACCTGTGACTGGTGGTTGACATATGAGATGGACCCCAGCAATTGTAGGCTCCCTGCCCTCTCCCCTGCCTTTGGGATGTGCATTTCACTGCCTTACCCATTCCCAGAAGTTGATCCAAGGACATAGTCTTGAGATAGTGAGGTTGAGACCATCTGGATGGTCTATGGGATTGAACTTGGTAAAGGCCTCTATATAAACTTTGAGATTTGGCAGTCAGATACAGAAGTCTACTCATCTGTGGTCAAGCAAGACAAACCCTAAATGTAAGTTCCTGTGCTTATGAAAACTGCCACCTACCAAACTGGAGTGGCCTGACTCTTTCCTCAGATCCTCCTTGTTCTGAAAATACTGGGGCCAGTTTCAGATTACACTGGGTAGCTCCCAAGGAGATTGTGATCTAACCATTGGTGTCAGGTGTCCACAGGCCCTCTCTCTCTTTCTCTTTTAATTTTGAGATTTTAATTTATTTATTTGTCAGAAAGAGACAGTGAGAGAGGGAACACAAGCAGGGACAGTGGGAGAGGGAGAAGCAGACTTCCCGCTGAGAAGGGAGCTGGATGCAGGACTCGAATCCAGGACCCTGGGATCATGACCTGAGCTGAAGGCAGATGCTTAATGACTGAGCCACCTGGGTGCCCCTCACTGTCCCTCTCTTATCCAGGTTTTCACTTTGTGTTGTTTCAGTTACTGTGGCCAACCACAGTCAAGAAGCAGATGATCCTCCCTCTGCTGTATTATTAGAAGGTCAGTAGTAGGGTCAATACTAGGATAATGCTATGGCATAATGCCAGTGTCATTCACCTCACTTCATTTCATCAAATTTTAGGAATTTTTGGCATTTTATCTCGCATTATCTCGAGAAGAAGGGTGAATACAGTACAGTGAGGTAGTCTGAGAGAGAAAAAGACTATATTCATGTAACTTTTATTACATTATATTGTTATAATTGTTATATTATTCTTCTTATTAACATCTTATTATGCCTAATTTATAAATTAAACTTTATCAAAGATGTGTATATATAGGGGGAAAAAACATGTTATATATAGGGTTTGATACAATCTGAACTCTATGCCAGTCATAGGCAACCATTGTGGATGTTGGAAGATAACCCCCACAGATAAGGTGAGACTACTGTACAACATAATGATTTGATACTGGTGTATATTGAAAAATGATCACCATAATAACTGGTTAACATCCGTCACCACATATAGTTATGGTTTTGATAATGGTGTATATTGAAATATGATCACCATAACTCTGGTTAACATCCATCACCACATATAGTTATGCTTTTTTTCTTATAATGAGAACTTCTAAGTTCTATTCTGTTAGCAACTTTTGAAATGCAATGCAGTATTATTTACCATAGTCATGGTGCTATATACTGTATTCCATGACTTATTTTTTTTTATTAACATATAATATATTATTTGCTTCAGGGGTATAGGTCTGTGAATCATCAGTCTTACACAATTCACAGTACTCACCATAGCACATACCCTCACCAGTGTCCATAACCTAGCTACCCTATTCCTCTCCCCTCACCCACCAGCAAACCTCAGTTTGTTTCCTGAGATAGATAAAGAGTCTCTTATGATTTCTCCCTCCCTGGTCCCATCTTCTTTCATTTTTCCCCTCCCTACCCACCACAGTCCCCTACCCTGCCTCTCAAATTCCTCATACCAAATTCCTCGTGATAATTGTCTTTCTCTGATTGACTTTTTGCTTAACATAATACCCTCTAGTTCCATCCATGTCATTGCAATTGGCAAGATTTGTGGGGTTTTTGATGGCTGCATGGTATATCTATATCTATATCTATGTAGATATAGATATCTATATCAGATCTTCTTTGTCCATTCAGCTATTGATGAACATCTAGGTTCTTTCAATAGCTTGGTTATTGTGGACATTGCTACTATAAACATTCGGGTGTATGTATCCCTTCAGATCATTACATTTGTATCTTTAGGGTAAATACACAGTAGTGTGATTGCTAGATGGCAATTTTCAACTTTTTTTTAAAAAAGATTTTTTAAATTTTTTAAAAAAAATTTTCAACTTTTTTTTAAAAAAGATTTTATTTATTTATTTGACAGGCAGAGATCAGAAGTAGGCAGAGAGGCAGGCAGAGAGAGAGGCAGGGAAGCAGGCTCCCCGCTGAGCAGAGAGCCCGATGCGGGGCTCAATCCCAGGACCCTGGGATCATGACCTGAGCCAAAGGCAGAGGACTTAACCCACTGAGCCACCCAGGCACCTCTCTATTTTCAACTTTTGAGGAACCTCCATACTGTTTTCCAGAGTGACTGCACCAGCTTGCATTTCCATCAACAGTGTAGGAGGGCTCCCCTTTTTCCACATCCTTGCCAACATCTGTAGTTTCCTGACTTGTTGATTTTATTCATTCTGACTGGTATAAGGTGGTATCTCATTGTGGTTTTGACTTGTATTTCCCTGATGCCGAGTGATGTGGAACACTTTCTCATGTGTTTGTTGGCCATTTGGATGTCTTCTTGCAGAAATGTCTGTTCTTGTCTTCTGACCATTTCTTGACTGGATTCTTTGTTCTTTGGGTATTGAGTTTGACAAGTTCCTTATAGATGTTGGATACTGGCCCTTTATCTGATATATCATTTGCAAATATCTTCTCCCATTCTGTGGGTTGTCTTTTGGTTTTGTTTCCTTTGCTGTGCAAAATCTTTTGTTCTTGATGAAGTCCCAGTAGTTCATTTTTGCCCTTGCTTCCCTTGCCTTTGGCAGTGTTTCTAGGAAGAAGTTTCTGTGACTGAGGTCAAAGAGGTTGTTGCCTGTGTTCTCCTCAAGGATTTTGATGGATTCCTGTCTCACATTGAGGTCTTTCATCCATTTTGAGTCTATTTTTGTATGTGATGTGAGGAAATGATCCAGTTTCATTCTTCTGTATGTGGATCTCCAATTTTCCCAACACTGTTTGTTGAAAAGACTGTCCTTTTTCTATTGGACATTCTTCCCTGCTTTGTCAAAGATTAGTTGACTATGGGGTTTAGGGTTCAATTCTGGGCTGTCTATTCTCTTCCATTGATCTATGTATCTGTTTTTCTGCTGGTACCATACTGTCTTGATGATTATAACTTTGTAATAGAGCTTGAAGTCCAAAATTGTGATGCTGCCTACTTTGGTTTTCTTTTTCAACATTCCTCTGGCTACTTGGGATCTTTTCTGGCTCCATATAAATTTTAGGATTATTTGTTCCATTTCTTTGAAAACAATTGATGGTATTTTGGTAGGGATTGCATTAAATTGTAGCATAGACATCTTAACAATATTTGTTCTTTTAATGCGTGAGCATGAAACTTTTTTTATTTCTTTGTGCCTTCCTCAATTTCTTTCATGAGTACTTCATAGTTTTCTGAGTATAGATTCTTTGCCTCTTTGGTTAGGTTCATTCCTAGGTATCTTACAGTTTTGGGTGCAATTGTAAATGGGATCAACTTCTTATTTTCTCTTTCTTCTGTATTGGTGTTGGTGTATAGAAATGTAACTGATTTCTGTGCATTCATTTTATATTGACACTTTACTGAATTTCTGTATGAGTCCTAGCAGTTTTGGAGTCTTTTGGGTTTTCCACATAAAGTATCATATCATCTGCAAAGAGGGAGAGTTTTACTTCTTCTTTGCTGATTCAGATACCTTTTATTTTTTTGTTGTTGTTGTTGTTTGATTGCTAAGACTAGGACTTCTAGTATTATGTTAAATAGCAGTGATGATAGTGGACAACTCTGCTGTGTTCCTGACCTTAGGGGAAAAGCTATCAGTTTTCCCCATTGAGAATGATATTCACTGTGGGTTTTTCATAGATGGCTTTGATGATATTGAGGTATGTACCTTGTATACCTACACTGTGAAGAGTTTTGATCAAGAAAGGATGCTGTACTTTGTCAAATGCTTTTCAGCATCTATTGAGAGATTCACATGGTTCCTATTCTTTCTTTTATTAATGTATTGTATTGCATTCATTGGTTTGCAACTGTTGAACCAAACTTGCAGTCCAGGAATAAATCCCACTTGGTCATGGTGAATAAACCTTTTATGGACTGTTGGATCCTATTGGCTAGTATTTTGGTGAGAACTTTTGCATCTGTGTTCATCAAGGATATTGGTCTGTAATCCTCCTTTTTGATGGGGTCTTTGTCTGGTTTTGGGATCAAGGTGATGCTGGACTCATAAAATGAGTATGGAAGTTTTCCTTCCATTTCTATTTTTTAGAACAGTTTCAGGAGAATAGGTATTAATTCTTCTTTAAATGTTTGGTGGAATTCCTCTGGGAGGCTGTCTAGCCATGGCCTCTTGTTTGTTAGGAGATTTTTTTTTTAATTTTTATTTTTTTTATAAACATATAATGTAACCCCACCACCCTCTCCTGACACCCCTCTCCCCCACCCCCCCTCAGTCTGTTTTGACATTAAGAGTCCCTTTTGGTTTGTCTCCCTCACGATCCCATCTTGTTTCATTTATTCTTTTCCTACCCCCTTAACCCCCACCCCCGTTGCATCTCCACTTCCTCATATCAGGGAGATCATATGATAATTGTCTTTCTCCGATTGACTTATTTCACTAAGCATGATACCCTCTAGTTCCATCCATGTCACTGCAAATGGCAAGATTTCATTTCTTGTGATGGCTGCATAGTATTCCATTGTATATATATATCACCTCTTCTTTATCCATTCATCTGTTGATGGACATCTAGGTTCTTTCCATAACTTGGCTATTGTGGACATTGCTGCTATAAACATTCGGGTGCATGTGCCCCTTCGGATCACTACGTTTGTATCTTTAGGGTAAATACCCAGTAGTGCAACTGCAGGGTCATAAGGTAGCTCTATTTTCAATTTTTTGAGGAACCTCCATGCTGTTTTCCAGAGTGGTTGCACCAGCTTGCATTCCAACTAACAGTGTAGGAGGGTTCCCCTTTCTCTGCATCCTCGCCAGCATCTGTCATTTCCTGACTTGTTAATTTTAGCCATTCTGACTGGTGTGAGGTGGTATCTCATTGTGGTTTTGATTTGTATTTCTGTTAGGAGATTTTTGATGACTGCTTCAATCTCCTTACTGGTTATGGGTCTGTTCAGGTTTTTTATTTCTTCCTGGTTCAGTTGTGGTAGTTTATACATCTCTAGGAATAAATCCATTTCTTTCAGATTGTCAAATTTGCTGGCATATAGTTGCTCATAATATGTTCTTATAATTGTTTGTATTTCTTTGATGTTGGTTGTGATCTCTCCTCTTTCATTCATGATTTTATTAATTTGGGTCCTTTCTCTTTTCTTTTGATAAGGACCTACTTTGCTGTGTCCCAAAGATTTTGAACAGTTGTGTTTTCATTTTCATTTGTTTCCAGGAATTTTTAAAAATTCTTCTTTAATTTCCTGGTTGACCCATTCATCCTTTAGTAGGATGCTCTTTAGCCTCTATGTATTTGAGGTCTTTCCAACTTTCCCCCTGTGGTTGAGTTGTAGTTTCAAAACACTGTGGTCTGAAAATATGCAGGGAATCATCCCAATCTTTTGGTACCAATTGAGATCTGATTTGTGACCCAGAATGTGATCTATACTGGAGATTGTTCCATGTGCATTAGAGAAGAATGTATTCTGTTGCTTTGGGATAGAATGTTCTAAATATATCTGTGATATCCATCTGATCCAGTGTGTCATTTAAAGCCTTTATTTCCTTGTTGATGTTTTGCCTAGATGATCTGTCCATTTCAATGAGGGGAGTGTTTAAGTCCCCTACTATTATTGTATTATGTTGATGTGTTTCTTTGATTTTGTTATTAATTAGTTTATATAATTGGATGCTCCCATGTTAGGGCATAGATATTTAAAATTGTTAGATCTTCTTGTTGGACACACCCTTTAAATATGATATAGTGTCTTTCCTCATCTCTTAGTATAGTCATTGGCTTAAAATCTAATTTATCCTGGTATAAGGATTGACATTCCATTTTTTTTTTTT
>ML104969.1:33000-43425 GCA_003697995.1 Taxidea taxus jeffersonii | reverse complement strand
TACACATTTCTGTGAATTTGTTAACTCTCACTTACTGATATTTATGAAAAACCATGCTGGCAATTTGATTGGAACTGCATTGAATCTGTGGTTCAGTTTCGGGGAGAATTGAGATCTTATCAATCTACTAATCCATGAACCAGGAATTACTCCATTTACTTAGGTCTTCTGTACTTTCTTTCATCAATGATTTATAGTTATCTTACAAACCTGCTAAGATCATGTATTAGTTCTATGAGTGTTCAACTTTTTGTGTGCTTTTATTTTGTATTATTTTTATTTAGAAAGTAGTCTTGAACTTTCACATCATGGTAACTTATTTGTGACTGTGTTATCTCAGTCAGTATGATCGTCTTAAAATTTTTTATCGTAGTATTTTATTCACAAACCAATAAGATATTTTGTTTCTAAGCCTTTGTTTTTATCTGTCTTTTATTTGTTTATTACTTATTATTTTCTACCAGTTCGGCTTCCAAAAGATTTTGTCAGTATCTTTCATTGCATATTGTTTCACATAGGATTGTATCATGGGAGTCAGCAAATTTCTACCTGTTATGCCTTTCTTTGATCTCTTTTTACAGGCAAAAATTCTTATACAGTTGACCCTTTAACAACATGGGGTTTAGGGACACCCACATTTTTCCTTTCCTATTCAGTTAAAAATCTGTGTATGACTTGGTTCCCCCAAAACTTAACCACTGAAGCCTGTTGTTGGCCTGAATCCTTACCAATAACATAAACAGCCAATTGATACATATTTTATATGTTATGTGCATTATGTACTGTATTCTTAAAATAGAGAAAAAATGTTATTAAGAAAATCATAAGGGACGCCTGGGTGGCTCAGTTGGTTAAGCGGCTGCCTTCGGCTCAGGTCATGATCCCAGCGTCCTGGGATCAAGTCCCGAATTGGGCTCCTTGCTCGGCAGGGAGCCTGCTTCTCCCTCTGCCTCTGCCTGCCTCTCTGTCTGCCTGTGCTCACACTCTCTCTCTCTAACAAATAAATAAATAAAATCTTAAAAAAAAGAAAAAGAAAATCATAAGGAAGAGAAAATATACTTATCATGCTGTACTGTATTTACTGAGTAAAAAATCCACAGATTTGTGGAGTTCAGACTCCTGTTCAAGGGTCAACTGTAATTTAATTTCTTAGTTTTCTCAATGCTTAAGTACAGTGCATAGCTCTGTTGATTGTTTTGAGGAGAAGAGAGAAGTTGCATGCAGCTAACATAAAACCACTTTTATCAAGGCTTATTACCACCAAGGAAATAATAGCAAAGTAGCAAGAAATAGTATTCCATGGGAAACGTGACTCTGAGCTTGTTGTCAGCTTATTTGGATATTATCTGTATTGGTCCAGGTGAAGAGAAATTCCTGTGTTGATAGCTGAATTAAACTAGATAAGAAAACAAACAGAAAACACTTACATAAAATAATTAGGAAATACAGTTTGAAAGAAAAAACAGCTATTTCCCCTACCTGTTTTAAACTGATGAAAGACTTACAACTCTATAAATTCACTATCTTTTATTTTATTGAATATTTTTTCCTATAAATTGAGTTTATAAATTAATAAAATTGACAAAATGTACTTATTTCTCATTTTTGGTCCAAACAACAATAGTTTTTTCTTTTCTTTTCTTTTTTTTAAGAATTTGAAGCTCAGTAACTATACTTTCATCTAAATCCACAGTTATCAAAGTCTTTAACCAATGTGCCACTACAGATTCTTTACCTGGCCATCTGTTCTTGGTATTAGAACATAGGTTGGTACTTCTGTGGTGATTCTTTTCCAAAATACATCCTTTGCTTGCTTTTAGTTTTCAGGAAGTAAGAATCAATTTTTTTTTTAATGGAAGAGAGGTTCTTGTTAATGATATAAGTATCTGTGTAAACTCTGGACTTTATAAAATATTAGCTATTTCATTAGTCAGTATTAATCAACATTAATCATTGAATGCCAGATTTTGTGTACAGTATGCTTCTTCCATATTGTTATAGATGCTTCAGTGAAGTAATAAATAGAAAATCTGCTACATGTTTATTCTCAAAAATTAAGTAATCCTTTGGTGGGCTTATTAAAGCTGTGCTCCAGTATGACCATGGAAAGATATGCTATATATTCTATTTTCATTTCCAAGGTTTGGATAAATTTTCGTAGCACTGGGTACTGTGGTAGACATTATAAAATGAATTAAAAGACAAAGAGTGTTGATATTCTTAATCAATGAGCACCTAGAAATGAATAATAAAACCCAATAGAAAAAAATAGGAAGAATACAAACTGTCTTTTCAATGAAGAAGAAATTCACTTTGCCATTAACCATGAGAAGGTACCTCTAATCTCAGCTATAATTTTACTTTATTTTTTTAAAGATTATTTATTTATTTATTTGATAGACAGAGATTACAGGTACTCAGAGAGGCAGGCAGAGAGAGATGGGGGGAAGCAGGCTCCCTGCTGAGCAGAGAGCCTGATGCGGGGCTCGATCCCAGGACCCTGAGATCATGATCTGAGCCGAAGGCAGAGGCTTTAACCCACTGAGCCACCCAGGCACCCCCCAGTTATAATTTTAAAAGGCAAATTAAAATAACAGTGAGTGAATAGTTTGGCAGTCACATTGGCCAAATTATAAAGGTCTATAAGTCAGTGTTGCTAACTGTATACAGTTGGTATACAGTTGGTATACCAACTACCAACATCACTACATTGATGATGAGGTTTTAATTTGTTACAACAAGCATGTTCTTTGGTATTTCTTGTAACAGAACAATACAGAAAACTTTCTCAGAAGGTTTGTAGTTAGGTAAAAAGACCAGGTTTCAGATTTACAGAAAAGAATTAGGTAGGTTTGTCTGGAAAGCTCTTCATGATACCATTAAGTGAGAAAAAGAAGATGTGGACAGATAAGAAATTTTTACTTGAAAAACTATTTTTTAAAAGATTTTGTTTATTTGAGAGAGAGAGAGCACAAGTAGGGAGGAGTTGTGGAGGGAGAGAGAGAAGCCGACTTTCCGCTCGCTGAGCAGGGACCCCGATGAGGGACTCCATCTTAGGACCCTGGGATCATGACCCGAGCCAAAGGCAGATGCCTAAGCAACTCAGCCACCCAGGTGCCCAAAAAGCTGTTACGTGTGTGTATTTATAGGTAGGTCTGAAGAAATGGAGGAATATTTGTTTATGTTAGTGGCATAAGAAGATATTTTACTTTTTTTTTTTTCAAGTAGAGGTAGGTGATTTTAATAGTATTTTAAAAATAATAAAATAAAAAACTGAAATAATAACATTTTTTGAAAGATTTCCTATTGTGGAATTTTGTAAAATTATGCAGTTACTAGGGAAAGCCTTTGGTTTTTCTTACTGATATTAAAGAGGAAGAAAGCAGAATAAGTATTAATAGTATGTAATACCCCAAAGTGTCTGTTAAAAATAAACTAAAAGTGGAGGAATGAATATTTTTATTCAAATAAATTACAAATATTTATGAGCTGGACCTCATGTCTTACTTGTTATATCTATTTCTTTTCCTCAGTACTCTTTCTCCTTGCCTTTCTCTTTCAAAGGGGAACATTCTTAGATTCAGTTTTGTAGTATTTTGAGACATTCTAATCCCAATGAATTCTTCACTTTCAGTATATAAGCTAGAGGGAGGGTTTCCTCCAGTTGAGTCAAGTGGTTGGAATGGTGAGACTAGGCAGGGAGGGATAAACCAAAGTCATGAGTTACTGAAGTGGTGACTCATGAAGGAATCAAGGTTTGAGTAGCTGCTGGCCAAAGGAGAAGAAAGGGGTATGAGTGTGTGTGCGTGTACATGTGCGTGCCTGCACATGTGTACATCACAGCTGCAGAGGTATATACCTTACCAGCTGTGCACCTAAGCTTTTGTAATTAACTTAATCTATAAAGCATAAGACTACTCAGTATGAGTATCAGTTCTTGTAATATGCTGTAATAAGTGATACTTGCAAATAGAAAGCTATATGTAAATAAGGGCCACCTAAATGAGTGTGTTTGTTCAGATTTCCATGTCTCCATTTTCATCCCCCGTATAAATGCATTTGTTACTGTTTGGAAAATAATATAATTTACTAAAGTTATGTTTAAACTGATAGTATCCAGTAACTCAGAGTCAAAGGACCCTTCTTATAAGGAAATCAAGTGCCTTTTAGCAAGGATTTTTGATGTCTAATTTTACTCTTTAACTATTTGGTTGTTTGGCCTATTTTTAGGATATTAGTCATATTCTGCATGATTGAGGATGTTGAACAAATGAAATGTTGGAAAATTCTAACGATTCAAATTTCAAGCAGATTTTCAGTACCTGCTTTGAGTTTCTGCTCCACATGCTAAGATACATAAAAGACATACAGTTTATTCTGCAGTATTCAAGTAAATGCTTGATGTATACCACTATATATTCTTATATTGACTTTGGTTGTTTTTGATTCTTTTTTTTAAAAGATTTTATTTATTTATTTGACAGACAAAGATCACAAGTAGGCAGAGAGGCAGGCAGAGAGAGAGAGAGGAGGAAGCAGGCTCCCTGCTGAGCAAAGAGCCCAATGCGGGGCTCGATCCCAGGACCCTGAGATCATGACCTGAGCCAAAGGCAGAGGATTAACCCACTGAGCCACCCAGATGCCCCTTGTTTTTGATTCTAAAAATCATCAGGAATGTCTGGCTGGCTCAGTCGGTAGAGCTGACTCTTGATCTCAGGGTTATGAATTTGAGCCCCATGTTGGACTTTGAGATTATGTTTATAAAAAAAAAAAAAAGTACTGTTGGAGCACCTGGCTAGCTCAGCTGGTGGAGCATGTGACTCTTGATCTCGGGTTCATGAGAACATAGAGTTTACTTTAAAAAAAAAAAGAAAAATCAGCCTTAGGAGAAATAGGTGACCAACTACTGGAGAGTCATCTTTAAAACTGGCTTGTGGGGTCACCTGGGTGGCTCAGTGGGTTAAAGCCTCTGCCTTCAGCTCGGGTCATGGTCCCAGGGGCCTGGGATCGAGCCCCGCATCGGGCTCTCTGCTCAGCGGGGAGCTGCTTCCTCCTCTCTCTCTCTGCCTGCCTCTCTGCCTACTTGTGATCTCTATCTGTCAAATAAATAAATAAAATCTTTAAAAAAAAAAAATAAAACTGGCTTGTGAGAGTGCCAGCTCTGAGTTATCTCTGTTTTGAAGTTGTGGCTTAAAGCTTCTTTTTACCATGCAAGAAAAAAAAAAAAAATCTTTCCCTATCTAAACAATGTTAAGTCTTATGTAAATTCTCTGGGGAGAAATGAGAAATATTCCCAAATTCATATTAAATTCTTCCTTAGAAACAGAATTAGATTAAAAGAGAGAATATGCTATAGGAAAAGGAGAGATGGGAGAGGTTCAAAGAAGGAAGGAAGCTGAGTGGGATGGAAGAATTAAACCAGTCTTACCTGAAAGTTTTGTCTATTATCTAAGTGAATTTCAATGATTATCTCTCTGTGCATGATTATTTTCTCTTTTGAATGTCAATTCCATTTCTTTGACTGGAGGATAACCTTCATTTATTGAATGTTGGCAATCATCACTAACAGGGAAATGCAAATTGAAACCACAGTGATATACCACCTCACACTGATGAGGATGCATACTGTTGAAAAAGCCCAGAAAACAACAAGTGTTAGCAAGGATATGGATGTGCACTGTCGATGGGAATGTAAAATGGTACAGCTGCTGTACAGTGGTTCTTCAAAAAATTAAAAATAGAATTATCATATGATCCAGCAGATCCACTTCTGGATATGTATTCAGAAGCATTGAAAGGAGTCTCAAAGAGATATTTGCACATCTATGTTAAAAGCAGCATTATTCATAATAGCTCAAATGTGGAAGCAACCCAAGTGTTCAATAACTCATGAATGGATAAAGAAAATGTGTCATATGTATACAATGGAATATGGGAGAAGAAAATCCCATCCCATGATACAATATGGATGAACCTTGAGGTTCACTTATATGAAATCTTTAAAGTAGTCAAACTCTTAGAAACAAAGAGTAGAATGGCATTTGCCAGGAACTGTAGGGTGGGTTAAATGTTGAGATGTTGTTCAGTGTGTATAGAGTTTTGGCCCTGCATGATGATAAAGTTCTAGAGTCTATTGCACATCAGTGTGAATATAGTTAACACTGTTGAACTGCACAGTTAAAAATGGTTATCATGGTAAGTTTTATGTGTTTTTACCATGATCAAAAATTTAAAAAAAAATATTGCTACTGAGGTCGAACTGCCAAGATATTCCAATTTATATGGTTTGGGATGGAGTTCTGGCACTTAAAATTTTTAAAAGCCTCCTAGGTGATCCCACAGCATACTCAGGTTTAAGAATCACTGAAATAAGCATAAAAACATAAGGAATTAGGGGCACATGAGTGGCTCAGGTCATGATCTCAGGGTCCTGGGATTGAGCCCCAAATCGGGTTCCCTGCTCAGTGGGAAGTTTGCTTATCCCTCTCTTTTTGTCCCTCCCCCTGCTTGTGCATGCACTCTCCCTCCTTTGAAAAAATAAAATCTTAAAAAGAAAAATACCCAAAACACATAAGGAAGTGTAAGACAAGCTACTAGGTAGATGATATCATGTGTTGTAAATAATTTCATTCCAGGAAATTAAATATTCTTTGGTTCACATACTGTTAAATTTTGATTTACTAAGCAATGTTTATTAATTCAGCCATCAGAGTTGAAATCAGAGAACCCTTTTTTTTTTTCAGAGAACCCTTTTAATAGTAAATTGAAGATATTTGTAAAAACAAATGAATCAAGTTCTCTTATGAATGATTTTCACCAATGCCTGTAATATAATAGCACATTACTTGGTTAAAAATTTTTAAATCTACTTAAAAAAAAGACTATTTATTTATTTGACAGAGAGACAGCAAGAGAGGGAACACAAACAGGAAGTGGGAGAGGGAGAAACAGGCTAGGCTTCCTGCTGAGCAGGGATTGTGATGTGGGGCTTGATCCCAGGACCCTGGGATCACAACCTGAGCCTAAGGACTGAGCTACCCAGACACCCCTAAATCTACTTTTAACTTTGCAGTGGCATACATACAGTTAAATAACATTTAACCTAAACCTTTGCTGTATTTGAAAGATTTAGTGCAGTTCAGCTAGAATTGTGCTTGTTGTTTATTTTATACCTTCACCATTTTTTACTGTACATATGTCCAAATTCACACTTTTTGGGTTTTTATTTTATTTTATTTTTTGAGGGTAGGGGAGAGCTGAGGGAACGGGAGAGAGAGAATCTCAAGCAGGTTCCATACCCAGTCTAGCGCCTGACCCAAGGCCCCCATCCCATCACCCTGAGATCATGACCTGAGCCAAAGTCAAGAGTCTAGAGGCTGGAGTGATTGAGCCATGCAGAAGTGCCTTCTTTTGTTTTTTGTTTGTTTGTTTTTTTAAAGATTTTATTTATTTATTTGACAGAGAGAGATCACAAGTAGGCAGAGAGGCAGGCAGAGAGAGAGAGAGGGAAGCAGGCTCCCTGTTGAGCAGAGAACCCGATGCGGGACTGGATCCCAGGACCCTGAGATCATGACCTAAACCGAAGGCAGCGGCTTAACCCACTGAGCCACCCAGGTGCCCTTCTTTTGGTTTTTTAAAAAGGAAATTTGTTTCTAGTTTGTTGCTGATAATAGTATTTACACATGAATCATAAGTGGTAAATATATTTGATGCAAAAGACAAAGGGGAAGAGGAAACACTGAGACAATTTTTGTTCTTTAGGGTTTTAAAGAAAATTGGAGACTCAGATGAAAGTGACAGACTTATTTAGTAAAATATAATAATGAATAATACAACTACCACTTTAATTTTCTTTTTTTTTTTAAGATTTTTTTTTTTTAAAGATTTTATTTATTTATTTATTTGACAGACAGAGATCACAAGTAGGCAGAGAGGCAGGCAGAGAGAGAGACGGAGAAGCAGGCTCCCTGCCGAGCAGAGAGCCCGATGATGCTGGGCTCGATCCCAGGACTCTGGGATCATGACCTGAGCCGAAGGCAGAGGCTTTAACCCACTGAGCCACCCAGGTGCCCCTAATTTTCTAATTCTAGAATTTCTACCTTAAGTATATGAGAATATGAAATTATTTCTTTGAAAACATTTTCCAGCCTTGAACATTGCAAAATATCTACTGGCAGGATATTAACTTGGAACAGCAGACTGTTCTTTTTTTAGTAGCCTTTTTCCTGCAGATGTGACTTTAGCAGAGGAAGAGGTGTGGGTTTTTTTGTTTGTTTGTTTCTTGTTCCGGTTGGTGGTGGTGGGTTTTTTTTGTTTTGTTTTTTGTTTTTGTGGTGCTCCAGCAGGTAATCAGCAGTATAAGTAAAGACAGAAGTAATTTGCTAAATGAACTCTGATCAGTTTATGTATATTGTGTGTACAACTGTTTAAATGTTGGTGATTTCTAGTATTCTTTTGAAACTCCTCTAGGTAAATTTTAGAAATAAATTTTAACTACTTTATTGCTATGATCTGTAATTTTGGATATGGGGGAAGAGCAGATATATTTAGTTTCTATCCTAAAGTGGAAGATGAAAAATTGGTGGTAACAGTTCTTACATTTGATTATACGTGACATTAGAAAAACAGGATGCATGGTGCAGTCAAATATTATTTATTACAAACTTTAAAAAATGCTTTGTAAATACTTTCCCCTTAAGTATGTTAGAATACTCACTCTCTGGTCACATTTTAAATTTGATACTAAGGCAGAATTCTCTTTAGGCTAAATTAGGCAATATTTCTTTAAAAATTTTTATAAAGATTAATATCCTTCTGAACAGGAATTTGACCCAGACTTACCTACATATGTGTATATGCTTCTAACTCTGGTCCTGACACTTGACTTTTTGCATTTTTCCTTTGTTGTTCTTCAGTCCCTTTCGTAATCTGGAATGTAAAAAGAACTTCCGGGAAGGACATAGTATTACTTAAAAAATGTGCAAATAGGAATAGAGTCATTAGTCAGTGACTAAGGATAGCTGAATTCAATTTCGCTGATGTTTAAAGTATCTAATGTCCTGTCTTACAGTGAGACCAATATTTAGCATTCAATATCTGGGATTGTGGGTGAGGTGAAAGGAAAGGTGAATTCTAATAATGAATCAAGGCAGGAACTGAAGGAGGCTTTGTTTGTTCCTTTAACTTGTTTTGTGATAAGATCAGTTGTTTCAGTGAATAACCAAATTGTAGTGACATGAGGAATTGCACGTTGCTTGTGAGATGTAGAATGACATAGGAACTGCCAAAATTCTTTTCATTTATCATGAATTCCAGAAACAGAACTTTTGACCAGAAGTATTACATTCCTTTTTTTTTTTTTTAAACCAAACACTTTTCGTTCTTTAGGGAATAAAGCATTCCAGCTTTACTCGAAATCCCAAATGGAATCATATTGCATGATTGTAATCAGAAAAAAAAATTCTGTAAATAGCTCCCAAGAGAGAATTTTAAGGCTGCTTTACCAAGTTTAAATACAGCTTTGTGTCTCTGAGTCTATAACTAATCCTTTCTCTCTCTCCACCCCTCTGAACAATCACACTTAATTTGTATTGGAACTTTAATGAAAATCCATAAACTTTCAGTCTGCTTGGGAAAGAGGAATGTCACTGGGTTAACATGGATGAAACCAAAGTATATAATGGGCCTGGCTTGTGATTTAAAAAAAAAAAAAAATTAAACTGAAAAGCAAAGTAAGACCTGGGTATGAATGAATAAATGTATGTATATATGTATGTATGCATGTATGTATGTATGTATTCATTTGGGGGAGGGGAATGGGCAATCAAGAAGAGGGGGAGAGAATCTCCTAGCATGGAGCTCCACATGGGGCTCAGATCTTGACCTGAGCCAAAATCAAGAGTTGGTCGCTTAACCAGCTGAGCCACCCGGGTGCCACAGGACCTAGATTTAATACATATCTTTTGTTTTGCCCCTTATGTCACGTATATCAATCCTGTGTTGAAGGGAAAGAACACTAAACCTGCTTTTTTTTTTTATTTTTTTATTTTTTATTTTCTTATTTGTTAGAACGAGAGAGCGAGCACAGGCAGACAGAGAGGCAGGCAGAGGCAGAGGGAGAAGCAGGCTCCCTGCCGAGCAAGGAGCCCGATGTGGGACTCGATCCCAGGACGCTGGGATCATGACCTGAGCCGAAGGCAGCTGCTTAACCAACTGAGCCACCCAGGCGTCCCCTAAACCTGCTTTTTGACTTGGTTGAACTATTCAGCCTCTTGGTTATGGGCACTTTTTCTCTGAGGTTTGGTTCCCTAAGTCTTAATTTTCTTTCTTTTCTCCCTCTCTCCCTTGCTTCCTTCCTTCTTCCTTTTCTTTCTTAATTTGACAAATCTGTGTGTTATGAGTTCCATTTCTGTTTTTTTTTTTTTT
>ML104969.1:18400-32600 GCA_003697995.1 Taxidea taxus jeffersonii | reverse complement strand
TTTTTTTTTTTTTTAAGATTTTATTTGTTTATTTGACAGACAGAGATCACAAGCAGACAGAGAGGCAGGCAGAGAGAGAGAGAGGAGGAAGCAAGCTCCCCGCTGAGCAGAGAGCCCGATGCGGGGCTCAATCCCAGGACCCTGAGATCATGACCTGAGCCAAAGACAGAAGCTTTAACCCACTAAGCCACCCAGGTGCCCAGAGTTCCATTTCTTTCTAATAGAATTTCTCTCCTCTAATGGAGAAGAGAAGGGATAAATGATATTTTTCCATATTTCCAAACCTCTTAAGATCTAAATTAGGAAAAAGGCATAGTTAAGAAACAAATAAATAGATAAATGTCATTGGTGGCTTATATAGTAGCGTCTCTGGTCTCTGGCTGCAACAGAAGCTCAGAATTAAGTAGATTAAGACTTGAAATGTGATAAAAGAGTGAGTATGGTTTTAGTCACTAGGAAGAAGAGGATGGTGGGAGGGGAGGGAAGGAGGTGAACAGATCAAGGCAGTGTTTTAAGACAGGTGGAGATTTCCTGTAACAGTCTGATCTGACTGAAACAGAGACTCAGGGAGATAGAAGTGGGGAAAAAATGGAAATTAAAATGGCATAAATTTGTGAAGCCAAATAATGGAGGAAAGTTGTATAGAAATGTGTATTTGAATTAGAAGAGGCAGTAAGAAGCCAATGTGGATTCTTGAACAGGAAAGTAACATGATAAAAGAATGTTTTAAAAAATTACTCTATCAGCAGTGTTTTATTGGAATGTTTGGAAGAGAATACCTCAGTTTTCCCTGATGCAAGTATTCTGTCCTGGCATTGGAATTTGGCAATCAATTATTTTTTTTTTCTTCTTAATATTTTACTTATTTATTTGAGAGAAAGAGAAAGCGAGAGAGAGAGAGAGAGAGAGAGAGAGAGAGCGAGCGCGCGCACATGGGGGGAGGAGAGGGAGAAGCAGGCTCCCTGAGGGGCTCTATCCCAGGACGCTGGGATCATGACCCAGCCCAAGGCAGACATGCAACCAGCTGAGCCACCCATCTGTCCCTGGCAATTAATTCTTAAACACTTTACAGTTTTCTACTGTACTGAATTATCTTGGTAACCAAAATTTGGTATATGAAAATCAGCTTTCTATGTATTTTTTACAGTCAGAGAAGCATCTCAGTATAATCTTGGGGAAAACAAAACTTAACAGAGTAGCACCTGGCTGGCTCACTCGGTAGAGCATGGGACTCTTGATTTTGGAGTTGTGAGTTCAAGCCCCACGTTGGGTATAGAGATTTTTAAAAATCTTAGCAGACACTTTGGGATTCAAATTTGAGTAAAAATTCAACCACGTTTGGGGCTGCAAATCCAAATACCTCAACCAGTGAGATGTTGAGATAAGCAAATAGATATCTTATATGCACAGTTGTGTTTGTAATGGTTTCATAACTTGCTTTTCTGCATAATTACTAGCAGGTTTCTTTTGAAATTAATTGGAAGTTCTGTCCTGACTGTAGAAACATTTAAGTGTGAAAGATACGTCTTGGAATTGAGATTATATGATGTCTTCATAATGCTCATAGCAGATGAGCATTATGTAGTAGATTTGGAGTCTTGATTAATATTATGTACTAATAATTGAAGCAATAAAATAGGTGGGGAATGTTGTAGGATTTAATTTCCAGAATTAGCAGGAAACAAAAGAATAGTTGCCAGTAATAGGAAATCAGATATGTGTACTGTGAATGAATAGTGAGAGTACAGTATATTTCTGTGTGTATACATGAACCAACAACTTTGGACTTCTGATTTTAATTTCTAAAATGGAGGGTAGTAAATCCTGCTCTATCTTGCTGGGTTGGTTCTGAGGAACAAATGAAAGACACTGTGTTTTAATTGTGCTTAAAGGATTATGTAAACTCTTAACATACTGTCCAAATGTTTTTTTTTTTTTCTTTAAGATCTTATTTAATAAAATAGAGACAGTGAGAGAGGGAATACAAGCAGGGGGAGTGGGAGAGGGAGAAGCAGATTCAGTACTGTGCAGGGAGCCTGATGCAGGATTGATCCCAGCGCTCTGGGATCATGACCTGAGCTGAAGGCAGACGCTTAACAACTGAGCCACCCAGGCATCCCTGCCCAAATGTTTTTGTTAGCATTATTATCACTATTATCACTGTGTATTTCTAAAAATACATAGATGTGTAATTCAGTTCTTTATTAAAAAGATGATTTATAGAAAAGATTAGAACTTCTAGTACCTGGGATAGGAATATACATTTCTGGTGTGATTTGAATGTATTATTATTTCAGAAAAAATAATCTAAGAGAATCTTATATTTATTTACTCATTGAAGCCAGGAATTTCTATAACAATGATGAAGTCATCCATATCATAATTAAAAGAATAATGTAAAATACACAAAATGGTATGCATATATAAATAATTCATGCAAACTCAAGTGTGCAGATGAACTTCTTTCCCATCTCCCTGTTCAGGGACCAGTGAAATTCCTTGCGGCTTGGCAAAAACAAACGAAGAAATGTACCTGTCCTTTGGGTGTGTTTTCACAGCTCAGGGCAAACCAGGTCCCATAGAATAATGCAACCTCTGCTGAACAGTTGTAGACATTGTTTCCATAGGAGGAAACAAACTACTAGGCAGAGAGTAAGTAGATACAACAAAGGAGAATAAACACAACAGGAACTGGTGATAATAGAAAAACCTTAAAAAGAGGCTATAAAGCAAGTTTGTTTTAACTGATTAGAGATTAAAAGAAGGAATAGGAACTATAACGTTAAACTTGAGCAATATGCAAGAGGAAAAAGGAAGATTTTAAAGAGACCAAATAATACTTAGAAATTAAAAAAATCCAGTACTTGAAATTAAAATGTCAGTGATATAATGTGTTTCTTACTATAGTATAATATTTGTAAAAGAATTAATTAATTTGAAGAGGGCTTTGAGGATATCACCAGAAAATGGCATAGACATACAAAGAGAAAAAATACGTATATTAGAAATGTTAAGAACATTGAAGACAGATTGTGTCCAACTTAAGTGTAATAGGAATTTCAGAACCAGAAAATAGAGAGAATGAGTAAGAGATAATGTCTGAAAGGAAGATAAAGGCCATAAGTTTTCCAAAATTAAAGAAAATCACGAGATTTTAGATCAAAGAAGCATCCTATATTCTGAACAAGATGCATAAAAAATAAAGCCACACCTGGGTGGCTCAGTCAGTTAAGCATCTGCCTTCAGCTCAGGTCATAATCCTAGGGTCTTGGGATAGAGTCCCTGCATCAGGCCCCTTGCTCATCAGGGAGCCAGCTTCTCTCTTTGCCTGCCACTCCCCCTGCTTATACTATCTCTCTCTCTGACTAATAAATAAGATCTTGAAAAAAAAAAAAATCACACATAGTATTTATTGAACACATAATATTTGCCAAGCATGTTCTAATTACTTTACATATATTATTTTACTTAATTTCTTCAATAATCCTTTGGAAAAATTACCATTTTTATTCCTATTTAAATTTTGAGGAAACTGGGGCACTTGGGTAGCTGAGTTGGTTAAGTGTCTGACTCTTGACTTTGGCTCAGGTCATGATCTCAGTTTGTGAGATCAAACCCTGTTTAGGGCTCTGCACTGAGCATGGAGCCACCTTAAGATTCTCCCTACCACCCCACACACTTGTGCACACTTGCATTTACTCTTTCTCTCAAATAAGATAATAAAATAAAGCAACATAACATAACATTTATGTTATGTTATGTTATTTATGAATGATGATTAATGATGTTAATTGACAAATATAACATTTTATTAAATTGACATTAAATTGACAAACATAACATTTATGTTATGTTATTTATGGGAGGAAACTGATCCCAGGGAAGTTAAAAGTGACATAACTTATAAATGATGGAGTCATATTTAAACAGGTTGAATCACCCTTGACAAGAATGATGAAGAAATAATAGAAGTAGACACCAATAATGTTAATAATATAGAGGGCATATATTGAGATTTTAAAAATTAAAATAACAACTTTAAGCAGGCTTGTGACTAAAAATACAAAAATTTTGAATAAAATTTAGAATTTCTAGTTTTTGAGAAAAATGTAAATTACCGAAGTTGACTAAAGGAAATAGAAAACCTAAAATCTCTAATCATTAAAGAAATTAATTTAGTTTTTAAAAACTGCATGTATGAGAAATACCAGTCTCAGTTATTTCACTTGTGACTTTTACCAAAATTTATATTAGTAGGTATCCTTTGTCTTAAATGTTCCAGAAATGAAAAATTTAATAATTTTCCTGGCTAGCACTTAATCACATCTCTAACTTATGTCTTAACTGCTACAAGAGGATAACCTTTATGAGGGCAGGGCTCATGCCTTGTTTATTTGTTTACTGCACCTTTTGCATTGAGTAAACTACCTGTCATTTGGTAGACTCTCAGTAAATTCTTGACTGAAAAGTATAGGAATATAGTAATGATTATTTTAAAAATATTTAGGAATCTGTATGTTCTCCTTATTTGAACTATCATAATTCCTATAGAAAAATAGTTTATGAAACAAGTTTTTTATATTTTGATACTTTAGGATTTATTTTTTACAAAATGTATTTTTTGAGGTTTTAATAAAAATACATAAGAATTTTAAAGTATACCATTTTAGAGTCATTAAATAACTTAATAGGGGAATCCTTTCATGATGTATGCATATATCAAATCACCATGTTGTACACTTAAGTACCTTACAGTTATGTCAGTTATATTTCAATAAAGCTGGGGGGGATACCCCCCAAAATGGATATCAGTTTAAACATGTTTATTATTAGAGAATGATGTATGTGAGATATAACAGTTCTTTGACACATTAAAAAATAATTTAGTGGAAGAAATAAAAAAATCCTCTATCCTGTTCTCTGTCGTTAAGTACATAGTTTTATGCATCTTTCCTTGTTATTCTTCATCCTGTTTTCAACATGCTTAGTATGTTTTTGTCTTAACAGGAACATTTTCTTATATTCTTTTCTTTCATTCACTTTATTATTTAAAGAGGTATGTCAGATTGAAATGATTTTGCTTTCCTTCCTCTTACCTCTTCTCTTTATTCATTTTGCTTGTATATTCTGTTCCTTGCACTCTACAAATTTTATCTTCTCTCAAGATGTGTTAGCAGACTTATTAAGGATTAATAAATCTTATTAAAGGTTTATCTAATGATAAATGCCAGACTTACTCTCAGGCTTTTTGTTTTTTCCTTCATGAGTTTATTTATTTATTTTTAAAGATTTTATTTATTTATCTGAGAGAGAGAGAGAGAGAACATGAGAGGGGAGAGGTCAGAGGGAGAAGCAAACTCCCCGTGGAGATGGGAGCCCAGACTTGATCCTGGAACTCCTGGATCATGACTTGAGCCAAAGGCAGTGGCTTAACCAACTGAGTCACGCAGGCGCCCCATTTCATGACTTTAAATAAAGGAACAGCCAAATATATTTTAGAAATCAAGGGTTCATTCTTGCCGTATATGGAATGTGACATTTTATTCATAGCTAGGGTTGTTCTTGTTTTGTCCTTTGAAATCAGTTTTTTCATCTTTCTGTGATTCAGACTAACTTCTGATATCATTTAAATTCAAATGTGAAAATTAAATAAAACTTATAACTGGTTTCTTCTTAAATGAATGAGTTTTTGTGATTGACAGATTTTTTTAATAGAAGGAAACATCTGTAACAGAGCACTTAAGTTAAATTTTTGTTCCTAATTTATTTGTATTTAAAATCCAACCGCAGTTACTTGCTTCCAAAGAGGATATCTTAGTGAAGCTAAGAGTTATTGGCACAACACCAAAATTTTGTGTTAAATAAATATGTGTGGGTGTAAAAGGATTATTTCTGGTATTTTATAGTTTTAGAAAAGTAACATTGTTTCTCAGATTGAATTATTGCAGTTTTACTGATGTCTGTAGTATATATTCTTTTTCTTGTTATTAAATAGATTTAAAGTCTTTATTTTCTCTTTATATTCTCCAAAATTTACTGGAAAGTGGTTTATTCTGAAAAATATCTGTGATTAAGTATTTCTTTTTTTGTTTTGCTTTGAAATTTTTTTAGTATAATTGACACACAGTGTCAGGTGTATAACATAGGGATTAAGTTTCTACCTTACCACAGTGCCTATTCTTGTCTATTACTTCCCACTTTTTTTTTTTAAGTTTTGTTTATTTATTTGAAACAGAGAGTGTGTGTGCCCATGAGCAGTGGGGAGGGGCAGAGGGAGAGGGAGAAACAGACTCCCTGCTGAGTGGGGGAGCCTGGCACAGGGTCCTGTGATCCTGACCTGAGCCAAAGGCAGATGCTTAACTGACTGAGCCACCCAGGCACCCAGCTTTGCACTTCTTTCTTTCTTTTCTTTTCTTTTTAAAAAATATTTTATTTATTTATTTGACAGAGGTCACAAGTAGGGCAGAGGCAGGCAGAGAGAGAGGGGGAAGCAGGCTCCCCGCTGAGCGGAGAGCCCGATGCAGGGCTCCATCCCAGGACCCTGAGACCATTACCTGAGCCAAAGGCAGAGGCTTCAACCCACCTGAGCCACCCAGGCGCCCCTTGCACTTATTTCTGATGCATATGAGAAATCATTCCCCTTCCTTAGGTTAAAATCTAATTATTTATATAATATTTCCTACCTGGAAATTTTCTTCTTTTGGATTAGAATTTAAATTCTTGGAATAACCACAAAATGTTTCTGTGAAATCATGTAAAATTATATTACAGTATATTAAAATGGGTTACCAAATTTAAAGTCATCATTTTATGCCAGGATAACATAACTTTAGCTTTCTTATCAAATCATTGAAAATATATAAGGTGGACAGAAATTAAGTTTAAAGTGCTTTGTGTGTTTATGTATGTATACTTCTGTAACATGCATTTATGCATGGTTATCTACTATTAGTGCATTAAGCAATTTTCATATAAAATAAGTATTAAAGTTATACCCATTCACAACTATTGTAACAAATTAGTAAGTGTACACATCCTTTGCTGGATAAAATTAAACATTCAACAAGATTACCCATTTTCCTGATAGATATTTTTTTGGTAAGTATTTAAATAGAAGCTGTTCAGTACTTAAAGAATGTCTGGTAGAAGAAATGTATGTGTTAGAAGATCTTTTTTTGTGTGTGTGTTTCTGGTTAGCCAAGATTTTAATAGGATGGAGGTTGGTTTTTGTGATATTAAATTTCTTGATTTTTTGACTTGTGTTTATTGGTATTCTAAAATGATTCAGGTATATTATTAATTTTATTAAATTTTGCTGTGATTCATTTTTTTTTATGTGTAGAAATTTATATCATGTTGAAGTCATGACATTTTAGTTAAAGCTGTAGGTATATTTTTCTCTTTAACTTCCATATAATGTCAAAACAAGAATTGCTTAAAACAGTTTATGTTATAACTAGTATGGCTACTTAACATATAAAAATAGAGGTCTGTAAATATTAAATTGATTCTGTGTTACTAGTTAATGTTCACTGATGATATAGTAACTATACCTGTGGTTGGGTAATAATTCAATCAATTGCTGCTTTAGAGTAGGGGAAGACCCAGGAGTTGTAGGATTTTCTTTTTTGCTGTCTCTACCTTGGTGTATTTTTGTATGCTCAGAAGACAGTGAAGAAATGTTTTATTTTTCCTCAAACATATAAAATACATCTGGAAAAATAAATTCACATCTGGTTCATGGATTTCCTCCATGGCGATGATCCAAATTTAGTGTCAAGATTAGAGTTTGTACTCATGGGTTTGCAGAATCTTGTGTGGAATTTGAAATATTTTGTTTGGAAGAAGTTGGGGAAACAATTGATTCAGATGTTTGTGTTAAGTTCTAATTTTAGATATATTTCTCCCTTATTAAAAATAAAAATGTTTTGTGCTTCATAATATCAAGGTACTTGTAAACACTGTACCTTTAACGAGATTTTGTGGGACCATTCTCAAACACTGTTTTATGAAAGAGAGATCAATCAAATTGTTAAACCTACCACGTAATGATCATTGGTGATCCTAACCATTAGTTGACATGTACTTTCTTGCACATAGTATAGTGTAGCCTCAATTATACCATCACACTTCATTGCCTCTGTTTAAAACAGAAGCAACAAGAATCACTTTTTAACTTATAATCACCTCTAAATGTCTGCTTAAAAGCAATCTGTAAGTTTGGAATATAATGGTGTTATGTACTCAGTTCTTCCCTCAATGTCACAATGGTTAATGAATGTTTTTTGTGTCTGAATGGAGTCCCTGGAGTAGCATAAAGTTGAAGCATTTGTGAGCTCAATCAGTCCAAGAAGCATGTGAACTAAAAATAACATTGTCAAACATTTATGAATTATTTGTATTATGCATTGAGGCTGCCAAACCAGGCTGCTAGTCATGTGAGTTAAACTTGATAACACTAGAACAAATGGATGTTGTTCATTAAAGAGGATGTTTGATTTTTTTTAAGAATTATTTTTTCACCCTTTAACATGTGATACATTTTCCATATAATAACATAATAAAGTTTATTTGTACATAAATCTGTAGCTATTTGCTTATCTGTATTTCTGTGGAATAGAAAAATGCATTTTGCGTATGTGTTTAATTTAGTGGTTCCTAAACAATATGATAAGAATTTTTGTGTTTCAGCAGATTTTCCAGTGCATCATCAAATGGTAGGTATTAGAAGTGTCTTGTAAGGAACCAGTCCTTAAGGGGTTCTACTTCTTTCCCCTTTAACTCCTACTTTTAGCCTTTCTTCCCACTTTAGTCATTGGCACATAAAATTTTGTTCTTGGCAAATGAGAATTATGATGGAACATAAACTTTTTGATCATATTTATACTGTTGTTACTGTTAGAA
Organism: Taxidea taxus jeffersonii; assembly: GCA_003697995.1. Classification (NCBI taxonomy): domain Eukaryota; kingdom Metazoa; phylum Chordata; class Mammalia; order Carnivora; family Mustelidae; genus Taxidea; species Taxidea taxus. The sequence goes on along the minus strand of ML104969.1, from coordinate 23,696 downwards.
AATCTGGTTTGCTGTATTGGTACATACAGTCACCTTAAAAAGTTATCTATTAAAAAAGGGGGGGGGTGCTCCTTTGTGGCTCAGTGGGATAAAGGCTCTGCCTTCAGCTCAGGTCATGATTCTGGGGTCCTGGGATCGAGCCCCTTGTCAGGCTCTCTGCTCAGCGGGGAGCCTACTTCCTTCCCCCTCCCTCTCTGCCTGCCTCTCTGCCTGCTTATGATCTCTGCCTGTCAAATAAATAAATAAAATCTTTAAAAAAAAGTTATCTATTATCCTTTCCTTTTGCAACCTTCTTTGATGTTCTGTGCTCCTTATTTTTTGCTCTGTGGTTCTATGAATATTATCTTACCATTACCTCAGAGCGCTCTGAATGAATGCTTCATTGATACATTGACTCTTTGTGTGTGTGTGTGTGTGTGTGTGTGTGTAACTTTCAAAAGTATTTCTTGAGGGTCTATATAGTAGGCATTTACAGAGTACTAATTTTAAGCTGTCCCATTTGCCTTTCTTCACTTTGAGGAAATGGAACTCCTTCCTTAGCCTCTGTCGTTCATAATTTGTAGCTCAGTTTATCCTACTCGTCTTTCTCCGTTCCATATCCTTTCCTAATCATCTTCTCTTTATCTTTGAATTTGATGGGGTTCCTTTTTGTACCATTGATGGTTGTATGTTTAGGCTCAGAAAGGAGAATGGTGTTATTGTATAGGGTTCACTTTAATAACTTTTAACAAATGCATGTATCCGTAAAGCCACTACCACAGTCAAGATAATGAACATATCCATTACCTTAAAAGCTTTTTCATGCTCTGTAGTAATCCTTCCTTCTCATCTCCAGACAACCACTAATTTGCTTTATGTCCTGTCCATTTTGTGGTGGGTTGAATTGTGGCTTCCTAAAAGATGTGTCCACATGGAACTTGTGAATGTGACCTTATTTGGAAGTTGTAATTAATGATCTGGAGATGACCTCATCCTGGATTAGGGTGGGCCCTAAATCCAATGACAAGTGTCCTTATAAAAGGACGAAGATGGAAACAGGAGAAGGTGATGTAATGGAGGTAGAAACTGTGCAGTGATGCATCTACAGGGCAAGGACTGCCAAGTATTGCTGGCAGCCCCCTGAAGCTAGGGAAGAGGCATAGAATACATACTTCCTCAGAAATTACTGAAGGAACTAACCCTACCAACACCTTGATTTTGGATTTCTAGCCTTTAGAACTGTGACAGAGTAAGTTTCTGTTGTCTTAAGCCACCAAGTTTATGTCAATTTGTTTTTATTTTCTAGAATTTTACATAGAATTACAACAGCATGTAGTCTTTCTTATCTGGATTCTTCTACTCAGCATATTTATTTTGAGATCCATCTTTGTTATTGCATGCAAAGAAACTTAATATTGCTGAGTAATATTCCGTGGTGTGTGTGTGTGTGTGTGTGTGTGTGTGTGTGTTTGTATCACAGTTTGCTTATCCTTTCACTAGTTGATGAACATTTGGTTATTTCCAGTTTTTGCTATTATAAATGAAGTTGCTATGAACATTGTGTCAAGTTGTTGTGTGGACATCTGATTTTATTTTTCTTGGATAAATTCCTAGAAGTTGAATGACTGAGTATATTTAACTTTGTCAGGAAACTGCCAAATGGTTTTTTGAAAATGCTGTGCCATTTTACATTCCTTAGAGTAGCATATGAGAGTTTCAGTTCCCCCATATGTTGGCCAATTCTTCCTATAGTCAGTCTTTTTAATTTTAGCTCTAGGACTGGTATACAGTGGCATCTCATTATAGTTGTAATTTTCATTTTCCTAATGAACTATAATATTGAACAATTTTTTATGTGCTCATTTGCCATGTACATATCTTATTTGTGAGGTTATGTTTTCAAATCCTCATCCCATTAAAAAGGATTTTTTTTCTTATTGAAATTAGAGATTAAAAAATTCTTTCTAGATAGAAGTTCTTCACCAGATATATGATTTATAAATTTTTTCTCCCTCTGTGTCATGTCTTTTAGTTCCATTATAAGTACCTTTTAAGAAATTTTTTTATTGTGTTTTATTGTTATGTTAGTCACCATACAGTACATCATTAGTTTTTGATATAGTGTTCCATGATTCATTGTTTATATATAACACTCAGTGCTCCATGCAATACGTGGCCTCCTTAATACCCACCGTCAGGCTCCCCCAGTCTCCTTCCCTCTAAAACTCTTTGTTTCTCAGAATCCACAGTCTCTCATGGTTCGTCTTCCCTTCCGATTTCCACCTCTTCACTTTTCCTTTCCTTCTCCTAGTGTCCTCCATGTTATTCCTTATGTTCCACAAGTAAGTGACACCTTATGATAGTTGCTTTTCTCTGCTTGACTTATTTCACTCAGCATAATCTCTTCCAGTCTCATCCATGTTGATGCAATAGTTGGGTTTCATCCTTTCTGATGGCTGAGTAATATTCCATTATATATATATATATATATATATATATATATATATATGTCTCATCTTTTTTATCCATTTGTCAGTGGAAGGGCATCTTGGCTCTTTCCATAGTTTGGCTATTGTGGACATTGCTGCTATGAACATTGGGGTACATGGCCCTTCTTTCCACTACATCTGTATCTTTGGGGTTAATACCTAGTAATGCAATTGCCGGGTCATAGGGTAGCTCTATTTTTAATTTTTTGAAGAATCTCCACATTGTTTTCCAAAGTGGCTGCACCAACTTGCATTCCCACCAACAGTGTAAGAGGGTTCCCCTTTCTCCACAACATTTGTTGTTTCCTGCCTTGTTAGTTTTTGCCATTCTAACTGGTGTAAGGTGGTATCTCATTGTGGTTTGGGTGTTGAGTTTGAGAAGTTCTTTATAGCTCTTGGATATCAGCTCTTTGTCTGTCGTGTTATTTGCAAATATCTTCTCCCATTCTGTGGGTTACCTCTTTGTTTTGTTAACTGTTTCTTTGCTGTGCAGAAACTTTTGATCTTGATAAAGTCCTCGAAGTTAATTTTCACTTTTGTTCCCTTGCCTTTGGAGACGTGTCTTGAAAGAAGTTGCTGTGGCTGATGTCAAAGAGGTTACTGCCTTTGTTCTCCTCTAGGATTTTGATGGATTCCTATCTCATGTTGAGGTCTTTCATCCATTTTGAGTTTATCTTTGTGTATGGTGTAAGAGAATGGTCGAATTTCATTCTTCTGTACATAGCTGTTCAATTTTCCCAGCACCGTATATTGAAGAGACTGTCTTTTTCCCACCAGATATTTTTTCCTGCTTTGTTGAAGATTATTTTGACCATAGAGTTGAGGGTCCATATCTGGGCTCTCTACTCTAAGGAACAGAAAATTTTTAAAAAGATTATTTATTTATTTATCAGAGAGAGAGAGAGAATATGAGTGTACACATATGCACATGTGTGGGGTGGGAGGGGTAGAGAGTGTCCCAGGCAGACTCCATGCTGAATACAGAGCCTGGCATGGCACTTGATATTATAACCCTGAGATCATGACCAGAGCAGAAACAAAGAATCAGATATTCAACCCACTGCGCCACCCAGGTGCTCCAAAGAACAGAAATTCTTTTTTTTTTTTTTTTAAAGATTTTTTATTTATTTATTTGTCAGAGAGAGAGAGAGAGGGAGCGAGCACAGGCAGACAGAGTGGCAGGCAGAGGCAGAGGGAGAAGCAGGCTCCCCGCCGAGCAAGGAGCCCAATGCGGGACTCGATCCCGGGATGCTGGGATCATGACCTGAGCCAAAGGCAGCCGCTCAACCAACTGAGCCACCCAGGCGTCCCAGAACAGAAATTCGTTAATGAAATCTGATTTTTTTCAGTGTTTTAATCTTTTTTTTTGCATGTTGTATCTCAGAGATTATTGTCTAGACAGTGTACAATATGTTTTGTTTTTTAAATTTTTTTTCATTTCAACAAGTCTACTGAGGTGTTGTTTACATAGACTAAACTACATATTAAAGGCAAACATACTTGAAAATTTTGACATGTATGAACACCCAGAAAGATAATGAATGTATTCATCATCTGAAATAACTTCCTAGTACTTTCTTTGTAATCTCTCCCTTGAATTTTTCCTCATCCACCTCCCTCTACCAGGCATTCACTGTGCTTTCTGTCACTGTGGTTTAGATTGCAATTTCTAGAGTTTTATATAAATTGGAATCCTTTTATGTACTGTTTTCTGTCTGGCTTATTTCAGTCAGCACAATATTTTGGCATTCATCCATGTTTTATCATGTATCAGAAGTCCACTTCCCCCCTTTTTTCTTCTGAGTAATAGTCCATTGTATAGATACACCATGGTTTGTTTAGCTATTTACCTATTGGTGGATCTTTGGATTATTTCTAGTTTTGGCTATTACCAATAAAGATGCTATGGACATTAATGTTATATATTCTCTGGACATATGCTATTTTTACTCTTTGATAAAAATTGAGTAATGGGATGGCTGGATCAGATAGTAGGTGTATGTTTAACTTAGTGAAGAAATGTTTAAACCTTATTTCCAAAGTGGTTATATCATTTTACATTTTGACCATCAGTGTACGTGAACTCTAGTTCCTTCACATTCTCATCAATACTTAGCATGGTTGGTCTTTTAAATTCTAGCCATCCGGGGCGCCTGGGTGGCTCAGTGGATTAAGCCGCTGCCTTCAGCTCAGGTCATGATCCCAGGGTCCTGGGATCGAGCCCCGCATCGGGCTCTCTGCTTAGCGGGGAGCCTGCTTCCCTCTCTCTCTGCCTGACTCTCTGCCTAACTGTAATATCTATGTCAAATAAATAAATAAATAAATCTTTAAATTCTAGCCATCCTATCAGATATGTAGAAGTATCAAATGACATTCCTGTGTGTTTCTTTAATGACTAATGATGTTGAACATATTTTCATGCTGTTTGCCATCTATATGTTTTCTTTGGTGAAGTGTCTATTTACACATTTTGCAGTTTTCTAATTGTTTTCCTCTTTTTGAGTTTTGAGGCGTCTTTTATATAATGGATGTAAGTCCTTTATCATATGCTTTGCAGAAATAAATTTTAGGGGTATGGCTTGTATTTTTATTTTCCTAAGAGTAGGTTTTGTTTTTGATGAGTAGAATTTTTAAGTTTTAATAATGTCGATTTCATGAAACTTTTTTTCTTTTATGGATTGTATTTTTTGTTACATCTAAGAATTATTGTCTGATCCAAAGTGATGATCAAGATTCTTCCAAGACATTTTTATTTTTAGAATTTAAATGAAGTCTATGACCTATTTTTAGTTGTTTTCTGCATATAGTGCAAGCTATAGCTCAAAGTT
>ML104969.1:0-13400 GCA_003697995.1 Taxidea taxus jeffersonii | reverse complement strand
AAAAAAAAATCTTTAAAGTAAACCAGGGATGTGTTTATAGATGAAGTGAGAGTGAGCTAAGGTTTGAAAGATTTGTAATATTTTGATGAACAGTTGGAGGATGAGATAGGCATTCAAAGAAGGAACATTTGAAAAATAGAGAATCAAGGAAGTCCCAGGTATGTTTGAAAACAGTGCAAGTTTATTAGCACATGGGTTGTTTAGGAATAAAGAAGGAATAAGGAACAAGCAAAGAATAAGGAAGTCTGAGTATGGAGCAATGGAATTTGGTTTCTTCTATTCAGTGACTTGTTACTTTGGGATTTAGGACGATTAGCAGGTTTATGAGACGAAGAGGAATTATGAAGTGGTTTTTAGAGTTTTGGGGAATGTGATGGATTGTGAGAAGTTGAGAATGTGGGGACTGGGAAAAAGAAAAAGGTCCAAGTTTGAGGTTTTAGCAGTGGAATAATTACATATTATAATGAGGTTTTTTTGGAGGAGGGTGTTTCTCAACATCATTTTATTGTTTATACTAACATACAGTAAACACAAAATAGTTTCATAAACATGGTAACCAATAAAACTGCCAGCAATAAACCTAGTAAGTTAAGTTCAAAATATCTTTCTTCTTCTTTTAAGATACATTCTATTAAGAATGTATAATCTTGGGACGCCTGGGTGGCTCAGTTGGTTAAGCAGCTGCCTTCGGCTCAGGTCATGATCCCAGCGTCCTGGGATCGAGTCCCACATCGGGCTCCTTGCTTGGCAGGGAGCCTGCTTCTCCCTCTGCCTCTGCCTGCCACTCTGTCTGCCTGTGTTCGCTCTCTCTCTCTCTCTCTAACAAATAAATAAATAAAATCTTTAAAAAAAAAAAAGAATGTATAATCTTAGTATTTAAAAATTATTTGAATTAATATTAGCATAACATGTTATCTATCCAGTGTATAGTAAGATTCATTTCTTTCTGTTTATAATGAGCCTTAACATTAGACCTTGCCAGTAAGTTATTGAGAAGGAGCAGGGGCAAAAAGTGATTTGAGCATATTAATTCACTAACTGAATAAATAATTTACTCTGTTCTAGGTAGTGTCCTAGGCTCTGATTATTAACAGATGAGTAAAGTACAGTTTTGCTTTAAAGGGCCTTAATCTTATAAGTAGATTTTTTCCTATAAATTTTTTATAGCTTGATTTCTTAAAAGATTTATGTGTAAAATTTTTGGATGAACAGAAAATAGATCAGCTAGTTCATTATTTTTCAAAATAAGCTATTTTAATGATTTTGATAGAGTTTGGATTAAAATTTAATTAAGGAAGCTATTAAAAATTGGCTAGGTATTTAATATATACAAAATCATGTGGCTATTTAATTTCACTCTTTAAGAGGATCAGGTATTGGGGCACCTGGATGGCTCAGAGGGTTGGGCCTCTGCCTTCTGCTCAGGTCATGGTCTCAGAGTCCTGGGATCGAGCCCTGCATCGGGCTCTCTGCTCAGCAGGGAGCCTGCTTCCCCCTCTATCTCTGCCTGCTTCTCTGCCTACTTGTGATATCTATCTGTCAAATAAATAAATAAAAATCTTTAAAAAAAGAGAGAATTAGGTATTTTAAGTTCTCAGAGTTCTAGGATTATTTATTTACATGTGTTTTTCATTGAGATATAATAATGTATATATTATTGAAAATATACAGTTTGGTGACATGTGTGTATTTCCATAAAATCTTTAACACAATCAAGAAAATGAATGTATATGTATAATTTACCAAGTTTGCTTTTTTCCCCTGTCTTATATTCTGACTTCTGTCACTATAGATTAGTTTGTGTTTTCTAGAATATTTAATACAAATAGAATCATGCAGCATTTTTTGATTTAGCTCCTTTTACTCAGCATTATTATTTTGAGATAGGTGTTTGTCGTTGCATGTTTCAATAAACTGTCTTTTTATTGCTGAGTCATAGTATTTCATATATATGTACCACAATTTTATCCATTCACCTGTTAATGAACATTTGGTTATTTCGAGTTATTGCCTATTATAATAAAGCTGCTAAGAACATTCATACAAACTCTCTATGTTTATATATAATTTAATTTCTCTTGGGTTAATTCCTAAAAGTTAAATGAGTGGATCATGTGTTAGGTGTGTGCTTAACTTTTTAAGAAAACTACTAGACTGTTTTCCAAACACATTTTGCCAATTTACATTCTTACAAGCAGGGCATAAGACTTCTAGCTCTTCTTCATCTTAGACAATAGGTAGATTCAGTCTTTTTAATGTTAGCCTTTCTATAAGTGTGTACTGGTTTCTTTTTTTTAAAATATTTTATTTATTTATTTAACAGAGAGAGAGAGAGAGACATCACAAGTAGGCAGAGAGAAAGGGAAGCAGACTCCCTGCTGAGCAGAGAGCCCAGATGTGGGGCTCAATCCCAGGACCCCAAGACCATGACCTGAGCCAAAGACAGAGGCTTAACCCACTGAGTCACCCAGGCGCCCCTGTGTACTGGTTTCTTACTGTGGTTGTCATCTGAAATATGTTCTTTATAAAAGGTCTATGTTCACTCATTTTTTAAATTGAGTTGTTGCCTTATTATTGAAATATAAGAAAAAGTTTTCATATATTCTCTACATGTATATGTTTTATGAATATGTTTTATGTATATATATATTTTTAAAGATTTTATTTATTTGAGAGGGAGTGTGAGAGAGAGAGCTCAAGCAATAGTATGGGTTGTAGAGGGAGAGGGGCATGCAGACTCCCTGCTGAGCAGGGACACCCCCTCCCCCCAGTGGGGGGCTTGATACCAGGATCCTGGGATCATGACCTGAGCTGAAGGCAGACATTCCGCTAAGCCACCTAGATTCTTTGAAAATTTTTATGTAGATAGTTATGTCACTTACAAATCGAGGAGACAGTTTTGTTTTTCCCCTTCTGATATTTAGGCCTCTTTTCCTTTTCTTGTCTTGTCACACTTACTGTACATCCACCACAGTGTTAAGTAGGAGTGGTTATGACAGGTATTCTTACCTGTTCCATGTGTGCAGGCAAAAACATGGGATGTTGCCTCATTATATATGATACTAGCTTTAAGTTTCAGGTTGATAAACTTTTTCAGGTTGGGAAAGTTTCTTCTATTCCTCCTTTGCTAGCTTTAAATTATAAATGGATGTGCTTCTTCTCTGTTAAGTTTCTTCAGTTCTTGGTTTGGTGAATTATAGCAATCAATTTGCAATTATTGAATTAGCCTTGATTCCCAGTATCAACTTCATGTAGTCAGATATAGTCTCTTTACACATCACTGGTTACAATTTGCTAATATTTTGTTGGGGATTTTTCATTTGTATTCACAAGGGATGTTGTTCTGTGGTTTTCTTGTTATGTTCTTGTCTGGTTTTGGTCTCAGTATAATGCTTACCTTTGTCAAAAATAGGTTTGGAAATGTTTCTTCCTTTTCTATATTCAGTAAGTTATTATGGAGAATTAATATTATACCTTACTGAAATGTTTAATTGAATTTGCTCATGAACCTGTAAGAACTTTCTTTTATTGGAAGGTTTTAAACTAGAATTTAGAGACATAGGAGTATTCAGGACATCTGTTTCTTTTGTGTCTTTTTAAAAATTAACCAATTTCATATGAATTGTTCAGTTTATGAGCATAAAGTTATTTGAAAGACTCCTTTATTATAATACTAATGTTTGTTGGATCTGTGGTAATTTTTTTTTATTCCTGATATAATTTATGTCTTCTTTTTTTCCTTTTGTCAATCTGGCTAGAGTTTTATAAATTTTTTTGGACTTTTCAGAGAAACTGCTTCTGGTTTCATTGATTTTTCTCTGTTGTCTTTCTGTTTCCTTTTATAGGAAAAATCCCTCAAATCTTTATTACCTTCTTCTGTTTCTGATCCATACTCTTGGCTACTTGAGAGGAATTACTGCAAATCTCTGGAGTTTCCTTTCCGAGCATTTCTCTCTTCTGTGGTGCTCTGCTCTGCAAACTCTAGCTCCTTGATTCTTCTGGATATCTGCCATACCCTCTCAATTTAGGGAGTCTGTTGGATTCTATGCCTCTCTGTGCTGTAATCTGGAAGCTCAGTGTGGGAAACTGAGACAATCATAGAAGTCTGCTCACCCCTCATAGATCGCTGCATTTTATTAACTGATGTCCAATGTTTAGAAAACTGTTATTCATATATATTTTGTCCATTTTTTTAAAAGATTTTATTTATTTATTTGAGAGACAGAGATCACAATTAAGCAGAGGCAGTCAGAGAGAGAGGAAGGGAAGCAGGCTTTCCGCTCAGCAGAGAGCCTGATGCGGGGCTCAATCCCAGGACCCTGGGATCATGACCTGAGCCAAAGGTAGAGGCTTTTAACCCACTGAACCACCCAGGCGCCCCCAGTTATTGTTTCTTTACCAGTTCTCCCCCCCATTTGTTATTTATTTTATTTTTTTCAGTGACCCATAATTCATTGTTTATGCACCATACCCAGTACTTCACCAGTTCTTTCATTCCCTTTTTTTTTAATTAAAAGATTTTTTTTATAAACATATAATGTATTACTAGCCCCAGAACAGCAGTTCTGTGAATTGCCAGGTTTACACACTTCACAGCACTCACCATAGCACATACCCTCCCCAATGTTCATAACCCAACCACCCTCTCCCTCCCCCCCACCCCCCTCAATTTTTTTTGTGACATTAAGAGTCTCCTATGGTTTGTCTCCCTCCCGAACCCATCTTGTGACATTTATTCTTTTTCTACCCCCAAAACCCCCCAAGTTGCATCTCCACTTCTTCATATCAGGGAGATCATATGATAGTTGTCTTTCTCTAATTGACTTATTTCGCTAAGCATAATACCCCCTAGTTCCATCCACGTCGTTGCAAATGGCAAGATTTCATTTCTTTTGATGGCTGCATAGCATTCCATTGTATATATATATACCACATCTTCTTTATCCATTCATCTGTTGATGGACATCTAGGTTCTTTCCATAGTTTGGCTATTGTGGACATTACTGCTATAAACATTCGTGTGCACGTGCCCCTTCGGATCACTACGTCTGTATCTTTAGGGTAAATACCCAGTAGTGCAATTGCTGGGTCATAGGATAGCTCTATTTTCAACTTTTTGAGGAACCTCCATGCTGTTTTCCAGAGTGGTTGCACCAGTTTGCATTCCCACCAACAGTGTAGGAGGGTTCCCCTTTCTCCCAATCCTCACCAGCATCTGTCATTTCCTGACTTGTTCATTTTAGCCATTCTGACTGGTGTGAGGTGGTATCTCATTGTGGTTTTGATTTGTATTTCCCTGATGCCCAGTGATGTGGAGCACTTTTTCATGTGTCTGTTGGCCATCTGGATGTCTTCTTTGCAGAAATGTCTGTTCATGTCCTCTGCCCATTTCTTGATTGGATTATTTGTTCTTTGGGTGTTGAGTTTGCTAAGCTCTTTATAGATTTTGGATACTCGCCCTTTATCTGGTATGTCATTTGCAAATATCTTTTCCCATCCTGTCAGCTGTCTTTTGGTTTTGTTAACTGTTTCCTTTGCTGTGCAAGAGCTTTTGATCTTGATGAAGTCCCAATAGTTCATTTTTGCTCTGCTTCCCTTGCCTTTGGTGATATTCCTAGGAAGAAGTTGCTGTGTTTGAGGTCGAAGAGGTTGCTGGCTGTGTTCTCCTCAAGGGTTTTGATGGATTCCTTTTTCACATTGAGGTCCTTCATCCATTTTGAGTCTGTTTTCGTGTGTGGTGTAAGGAAATGGTCCAATTTCATTTTTCTGCATGTGGCAGTCCAATTTTCCCAACACCATTTGTTGAAGAGGCTGTCTTTTTTCCTTTGGATATTCTTTCCTGCTTTGTCGAAGATTAGTTGACCATAGAGTTGAGGGTCTATTTCTGGGCTCTCTATTCTGTTCCATTGATCTGTGTGTCTGTTTCTGTGCCAGTACCATACTGTCTTGATGATGACAGCTTTGTAGTAGAGCTTGAAGTCCGGAATTATGATGCCACCAACTTTGGCTTTCTTTTTCAATATTTCTTTGGCTATTCGAGGTCTTTTCTGGTTCCATATAAATTTTAGGATTATTTGTTCCATTTCTTTGAAAAAAAAATGGATGGGATTTTGATAGGGATTGCATTAAATTTGTAGATTGCCTTAGGTAGCATAGATATTTTCACAATATTTGTTCTTCCAATTCAGGAGCATGGAACATTTTTCCATTTCTTTGTGTCTTCCTCAATTTCTTTCATAAGTACTTTATAGTTTTCTGAGAATATATAGATTCTTTCCCTCTTTGGTTAGGCTTATTCCTAGGTATTTTATGGTTTTGGGTGCAATTGTAAATGGGATTGACTCCTTAATTTCTCTTTCTTCTGTCTTGTTGTTGGTGTAAAGAAATGCAACTGATGTCTGTGCATTGATTTTATATCCTGACACTGTACTGAATTCCTGTACAAGTTCTAGCAGATTTGGAGTGGAGTCTTTTGGGTTTTCCACATATATTATCATATCATCTGCAAAGAGTGAGAGTTTGACTTCTTCAAAGCCGATTTGGATGCCTTTAATTTCTTTTTGTTGTCTGATTGCTGAGGCTAGGACTTCTAGTACAATATTGAATAGCAGTGGTGATAATGGACATCCCTGCCATGTTCCTGACCTTAGAGGAAAAGCTCTCAGTTTTTCTCCATTGAGAATGATATTTGCGGTGGGTTTTTCATAGATGGCTTCGATAATTTTGAGGTATGTGCCCTCTATCCCTACTCTTTGAAGAGTTTTGATCAGGAAAGGATGCTGTACTTTGTCAAATGCTTTTTCGGCGTCTATTGAGAGTATCATATGGTTCTTGTTTTTTCTTTTATTAATGTATTGATCACATTGATTGATTTGTGGATGTTGAACCAGTCTTGCAGCCCTGGAATAAATCCCACTTGGTCGTGGTGAATAATCCTTTTAATGTACTGTTGGATCCTATTGGCTAGTATTTTGGTGAGAATTTTCGAATGTGTTTTCATCAAGGATATTGGTCTGTAATTCTCTTTTTTGATGGGATCCTTGTCTGGTTTGGGGATCAAGGTGATGCTGGCCTCATAAAATGAGTTTGGAAGTTTACCTTCCATTTCTATCTTTTGGAACAGTTTCAGGAGAATAGGAATTAATTCTTCTTTAAATGCTTGGTAGAATTCCCCTGGGAAGCCGTCTGGCCCTGGGCTTTTGTTTGTTTGGAGATTTTTGATGTCAGTCCCTTTTTCTTAAACTCATTACATCATTAGTGGATTTTCTCAATGCACCTTATATGTCTTTTAGCTGTGTTTTCAGTTAAATTTTTTTTTCCTGACTCTGTGCTGAGTTCTCAGTGAATGCATCAGGACTATCTTCTAATTCAAGAATTCTGCCTTCAGGGGTACCTGGGGGGCTTAGTGGGTTAAGCCTCTGCCTTCAGCTCAGTCATGATCTCGGGGTCCTGGGATCAAGTCCTATATCAGGCTCACTGCTCAGCGGGAAACCTGCCCCCCCCCCCCCCCCCCGCCGCCTGCCTCCCTGCCTATTTGTGATCTCTCTCTCTCTGTCAAATAAATAAATAAAATCTTTTTTAAAGAAAATTCTTCCTTCAGGGGCACCTGGGTGGCTCAATGGGTTAAAGCCTCTGCCTTCGGCTCAGGTCATGATCCCGGGGTCGTGGGATCAAACCCTGCATCGGGCTCTTTGTTTGGCAGGGAGCCTGCTTACCTTCCTCTCTCTGCCTGCCTCTCTGCCTACTTGTGATCTCTGTCAAATAAATAAAATTAAAAAAAAAAAGAAAGAAAATTCTGCCTTCAGTCTATCTAAAGTCTATTTCATTTATTTATTTTTTAATATCAATGACTATATTTTTTATCTTCAAATTTTCTTTTTTAAGATTTTATGTATTTATTTGAAAGAGAGATAGTGGAGAAGAGAAGGAAAAGCAGGCTCCCTCTCTGGGATCATGACTTGATCTGAAAACAGATGCTTAACCGACTGACCCACCCAGGCACCCCTATTTTCAAATTTTCTATTTAGGTTCTTTTCATACTTCTTTTTGTTTTCATTATTTCTTATTCATTTTCAGTTGAAGTTTTGCCGTCATGTGTGTCTGTGAACATTCTGTATGAACTTATTTTTAACGTTTTAAAAAATTCCTTCAAAATTATTTTCATATTCAATAAAGTCATGTTCTGATTATTGATTTTTCTGGCTGTAATTTTTAGCATTAGATTTCTCCATGTGATTTCTGAATATTGGTTCAATGGCTAATTTTGAGCAGAAGTTATTTTTTGCTGTTGTTTTTCTCTCTCCTTCCTTCTGGCTTATTCAGTTAACTTTCACCTTAACCCTCCTTGTCCCCAATCCAGACTCACGTCTTATTCCAGAATTTCAGTGATTCTCTCATAAGTTATATACTGAAGATATTATAGAAACATTTGGTACTTTGCTTCAGTTTCTGATATTTGGTTAACAGGTTATGCCAACATCCTCTCCCTTAGGCAAGCATTTTTCTGAAAGCTCTAGGTGAAGATTGATGTCTGTGTATGTGTGTGCTTTCTAGCCTTCTTTCTTGAACTAGCTCATTTTGGGGGGGCTAGGGCTGGTATGGTACCAAACTCTCATTCCTTTTTAAGGTTTTATAATCAACAGGTCCGAGCTTTTAGCCAACTTTACTTTTTTATTAACCATTTCTGTATTATTAGTGACTGCTAGAAATTTTTATTTTGTTTTTGAACTTGGCTCTATCTTTTGCGTTATCTTTTCATGTATTTTTTTTCTTTCTTTTCATGTATTTTATGTGTCCTGGCCATGTTTTTGGTGTGCAGTTAGTGATTAGAGATTTAGCATTATGTTATCCTGATTTGAAGTCACATTCCCAGGTTAGTAGATTTCAGAATAAATATACCTGGCCTCACTCCTCCTGATTCTTAATGGTTAAGAGAAGGAAAAGAAAACTTAGAATTATAAATCAAATGTAATTCTTTTATTGGTCCTCTGCAGTAGATAATATGTAAGCGGCTTCCTTATTGAGTATTGCTCACTTGTGATTGCTTAGTTTAATACTAAAATCTGTGAGTTATTTTCTCATGAATTTCTGCTACCAAGTCTTCTGAACACTGTCATACAAAGAGATGTTGTTAGCCTAGACGTCTGAGGTCTTAGAACTTATCTGGATTTTTCTGGGAACATTATTTAATGTTTTGTATTTGTTTCCTCCTTTATAAAACAGGTGTAATATCTGCCTACACTGTCTCATGGGATAGTTGTGAACATCATAGAAGATACTAGAGTTCAGTTCAGCAAAGTTTTACTTAAGCACCTTTTAGAGAAAGACATATCACTAGGTTCTAGGGAAATTGAATAAAACACAGTTCTGTGGTTATTTATAATACAGTGGGACAAACAGCCTGTTTTGTTTTGTTCTTTAAGACTTATTTATTTATTTTGGAGGGGATGGAGAAGGAGAGAGAGAATCTTAAACAGACTCCTTACTGAGTGGGGAGCCAATGTGGGGCTGGATCTCACAACCCCAAGATCGTGACCTTAGCTGAAATCAAGAGTTGGACCCTTAACTGACTGAGCCATCCAGACACCCCTATATAGCCTGTTTTATAACCAGTTATAATACAGAGTAGTCTGTGATGAATGCTTAAATATAGATATTAGACAACAAATTAAGACAACCTAAAAAAGAAGCAGTTTAGGCTTCAGGAATAAGTAGAAACTTCACGGAGGAGCTGATCTTTGATTTAAAACCCTAGGGCTTTAAAATGCCGAGGTGCTATGTAAATATATGATTTAAAAATGCCAAGGTGCTATTTAAATATATGATACACTATTATTTTATATACCAAATATTTTCCCATGAGCTGATCTGATTGGAGACCACTTAGCCATTTCTTATTTTTTTTTTATCTATTTTTAAAAGATTTTATTTATTTATTTGAGAGAGAGTGAGCACTAGCACGGGGAGAGGGAGAGGGAGGAACAGGCTCCCCTTTGAGCCATTTCTTCTTTACCTTTTTTGTTTGTTGTGTATGTCTGCCTTTGCTATTAAATCTTCATTCTTATTGGTCATGGTGGTTTGGACTAGGCATACTCTTGTGGTGTTGCGGTCAATCTTTCTCTCTTCTGTGACTGCTGATTTAGATGTTGCTTTTTCAAGAGAAAAAGGTTCTCCTTGTGTGTTGTATTTTTTTGATAATGTAATAATTAAGAAGATTTTCCCCTCCAGGCTACTGTTCAGAGATTGTTACCTCTGAAGTTCTGAAGAAACACTATTTGCTATTATCCAGATACATTTAGACCAAGCTTTTGCAGCAGAACATTTTGTTCTATTTGCTATAATTTTTTTTTCTTTAAAGGACAAAGATAAACAGCTTAAACAGATAACCATCTCCGGTTGCTGCTTGTAACAATAATATTTAGCAGCCAGTGAATATTCTGCAAGGCCTTTCTCAGAAAGGCTGCATTAAGTAAACAAGCAGTAAATATTGTTGGTGACTGATAGATGATAGAATTTAAAGCTAGCCAACTACCCATATCAGGCTAAAACATTGTTTTTCTGTTTTGGTAAATAATACTCATCTTGTTTATACAGGTCTTATCAAAAACAGTGTTAGCATTTCATACCAAACATATTTTCATTAAGCTCATGAGAACTAAAACTAACAAATTTTGAATTGCTTGAATCCTATTTCATCAGTTTCTTTAAATGTATGTTTTGGTTTATTTCCAAATCACAAGTTATACTGTATCCTGTGTTTTGAAGAATAATAGCTTTTGTGCAGTTTCTAGCAGTCACCATTTACAGTAAAATTTAATTTGTTTTTGTCATGGAAATCTCAGCGGTGGATTGAATTGAGACTTGGGGAGATACTTTTATTTGATCCTTGGCTGCCAAAGGATTTCATTACAGGTGTTTTCTGAGGTTTATGTACCTAATACTTGGTGGCTTCTGTATCAGATATTGATATAATTAGAAGTATTGTTCCTTTGCACACTTTATAGTACCAGTCTTGAAGGGCTATAGCTGTTTCTAGTCCTCTTGACTGGGTCCACTTAGGAGACAGCTACTATATATATATATACAGTAGGTTCAGATGTTTTCTTGAGTTACTTTATATTTAAGTAATACCACATCATCAAAATCACCAAAACCGCTAGAAAGTGAACTCCCACATGGATTTTATCTCTTTTATTATAATTTTAGTGCTTGGCACAAAGTAGTTGTTCAGTAAATGAATTGAATTAATTATCATCAGCCTCAGAGTTAACCATTACTGCTTCTATTGCTTATAGAAATTACTGACATAGAGGATCTGGATCCTATCCCCCAACACTGGCCTTCTCTTTCCTCTTTTATCCTACCCTTAAGGTGGAAGGTTTACTCTGTTCCAGTCATTAGTCACATATACTATTCATCCCCCCACTTTTTTTCAAAGTTTTTTTTTTTTGTTTTCTTTTTTGACAGAGAAAGAGACAGTAAGAGCGGGAACACATACAGAGTGGGAGTGGGAGAAAGCAGGCTTCCCTCTGAATAGGGAGCCTGATGTTGGGCTTATTCTCAGGATCCTGGGAACATGACCTGAGCCCAAGGCAGATGTTTACTGACTGAGCCACCCAGGTGCCCCTATTCCCTTTTATAATTATAGCAATAGTAGTAATAATGAAACTGCTATCGATTGCTAGTATATCTGAATATCAGCTTGTGACAGGCCACAGATTCTATAATAGGGTTTATTTTTTTATTTTTTATTTTTTTAAAGATTTTATTTATTTATTTGACAGATCATAAGTAGGCAGAGAGGCAGGCAGAGAGAGAGAGGAGGAAGCCGGCTCCCCGCTGAGCAGAGAGCCAGATGCGGGGCTCGATCCCAGGACCCTGAGATCATGACCCAAGCCGAAGGCAGAGGCCCCAACCCACTGAGCCACCCAGGCGCCCCTATAATAGGGTTTATTAATCATTTGCTATGGCGTAGATACCATGCTAAGTAATTCACAATGCATTATATCACTTAATCTTATCAGCAAAATGTGAGGTATTTTAGATTCAAGAAAAACTGGGGTTCAGAGAAATTCATCAAAATCATGCCCTAAATTAGGCCCAGACTCAGGATTCAGTTCCTTTCTAGCTGGTGACAAAGGCTATGAGATTACCAAGTTCAGCCTTCTTTATGAATCTGTTTTTCAGTATATCTAATAAATTGCCATCTAGCTTCTGGTTTAATATGTCTGGTAAGAGACTCTTATTCTCTAGAAGATAATTTCATTGTTTAACAGCCGTAATTCTTAAAAGATTTTTCGTAATATTCAAGAAACATTAATATATGTTTTTATAACTTTTAAACTTATAATGTCATTAAACTTTTCCAGAGATATCTAAGGTGGAATGAGTCTGTTCTTACTCAAACTGTGTTTAAAATATATGTCTGGGGCACCTGGCTGGCTCAGTTGGTAGAGCATATAAATCTTGAACTCCAGGTCATGAGTTTGAGCCCCCACTGGGTGTAGAGATTACTTAAATAAATAAAAACTTAAACAAATATATATATTTATTTATAAATATATGTAAGCAGGAAATCTCTTTCAGATGGGTTTGTGATCGTGTGTGTGTGTGTGTGTGTGTGTGTGATATTAAAAAAGATTCTAGAGAACTTAATGAACGTATTTAAATTGTTCTGTAATCTTTACCTGGTTTATACCTACATCCATATCTAATAAAGAGATAGGTGATAGAATTCAGAGCAGATGGTGTTTAATTAGCCTAAATTAAACTATAAAATACTAATTAAAAGTAGGTAAAAGAGGTTGTAATGTGAGGACTATATAACTATCATAAACTTTAAGAGAGTCTATCATAAGTTAGATGTGAGAGTTTAGTAACATTTAAAGAACATTTTCTTTCTAATTTTTGTTTTTCTGTTTTATCTTCCTTGGATAATCTCACTAGTTTGTTTATTTTGTTTTTAGTCCCCCTCTAGGTTGTCTATTACACAGTGTTTTTGTTAGCCCATCATTTCTTACAGATGCACCTTTTTTTTTAAAAGATTTTATTTATTTATTTGACAGAGAGAGAGTACAAGCAGGCAGAGCAGCAGGCAGAGGGAGAGGGAGAAGCAGGCTCCCTGGTCAGCCTGATTCTGGGGCTTAATCCCAGGACCCGGGGATTATGACCTGAGCGGAAGGCAGCCGCTTAACTGACTGAGCCACCCAGGTGCCCCCAGATGCGCCTTTTTTTTTAAATAAGATTTTATTTATTTATTTATTCATTCATTTATTCATTTATTTATTTATTTATTTAGATTTTATTTATTTATTTGACAAGAGAGAGAGAAAGGTCACAAGGAGGCAGAGAGGCAGGCAGAGAGAGAGGGGGAAGCAGGTTCCCTGGTGAGCAGAGAGCCC
>ML104968.1:47426-93379 GCA_003697995.1 Taxidea taxus jeffersonii | reverse complement strand
CACTACTGGGTATTTACCATAAGGATTCAAATGTTGTAATCCAAAGGGGTACGTGCACCTGAATGTTTATAGCACCAATGTCCACAATAGCCAAACTATGGAAAAAACCTAGATGTCCATGAACAGAGAAATGGATAAAGAAGAAGTGGTATGTATATACAAAGGAATACTATGCAGCTATGAAAAGCATGAAATCTCACCATTTGCAATGATGTGGATGGAACTAGATGGTATTATGCTGTGTGAAATAAGTCAATCAGAGTAAGACAATTATCATATGATCTCCCTGATATGAGGAATTTCAGAGGCAACATGGGGGGTTTATGGGTAGTGAAGGAAAAATGGAACAAGATGGGATTAGGAGAGGACAAAGCATAAGAGACCCTTAATCTCACAAAACAAACTGAGAGTTGTGAGGGCATGGGGGTATGGAAAAGGTGGTTGGGTTATGGACATTGGGGAAGTTATGTACTATGGTGAGTGCTGTGAAGTGTGTAAGCCTGACAATTCACAGGCCCGTACCCCTGGGGCACATAGTACATTATTTGTTAATAAAAAAAAAGAATCAGAGATGTATAGACATATATGTTTTTGTTATCAGCACTAATAATAATATTAGAAATAAATCATTCCTATTTTATAACTCTCTTAACCACAAATATGAGAACTTTTACTCCTTGCATAACATTCTGAAAGGGAATCTATATCCAAGGATTAAAGGAGGGTCTGAGTTTAACCATTTACTTTTATTTGTTTAAAAAAATTTTTTTAATGAGGGCATACATTCATACAATAAAATTCACATCATGTATTGCTCAAAGAATTTTAGTAAATGAGTATACTGGGGAACCCCCTACCAGGTCAAGATCTAGAATGCTACCAATATCCTACAATGTTCTTTCATGTTGTATTTCAGTTAACAATCCCAAAGATAACTAATATTCTCATTTTCATCACTGTTGACTCGTTTTAACTGTTTTTGGAAGGTCCCATAAGTAAAACCAAACAATATGTACTCTTCATACCTGGCTTCTTTGGCTCATGTCATTTCTGGGAGATTCATCAATGTGGTTACATGAAACATTATTCATTATTTTTTATTCTTGTATACTAGTGCACTTCAGCAAAATCTCAAAACAAAAGCACTTCTGGGATGGCAGAGTAAGGACCTCTGAATCTCTTGTATAAAAGCAATGAGAACACTCCTAAAAATTGTCAAAATTTACTTTTTCAGACCTCTAGAAATAAACCCAAGACTTGCAGTAATCTAAAGAGCATTTATTCAAGAAAAACTACTGAATTTGGTAAAAACAGTGAGCTTTGTGGCATTTTAACTTGTCCTATCTGGTTACCCTCTCCTCCGATTGATGGTAGCCCTGAAAATCAGCAGCCTTACACCATAGTAGCTATGAGAATCACCTTGGTAGACACTAAAGGGGGCAGAATCAGTTTGGAGATCCCCCAAATCCCATGCCAATTGTCACTATTTGACCTATCTGGCAACTCCCTGGAAGAGCCCCATTCATAAGACTTGCCTTTATTTCATCTGAACCAGAATTTGTTTAGTGAAGAGGTCTCTATCCCCAAGGCATTGTCAAAAACATTCAGTGGCAATTGTTAACATTGTAGCTACATAAAACAGAAATAGCACTTAACAAAAGAAGGAAGGAAGGAAGGAGAAAAGAAAAGAGAAGAGAAGAAAAAACTGGCTGACAAATATAAGAGACTTGCCAAAAGTTAAAAGGGATATCTGGAGATGAGATGCACATAGTGGGTTTTGAAAAGCTCCAAAATAGTTCTGGGGATCTAGAAGGCCGCATGCTTGAGCAGTGTTGTGTGACTACCTTACAAAAGACAAAAGCCAATATTTTCTCATGTCTAACACAACCTGAGGCCCTGTGCAAACAGGAAATGATAAATGTAAATCCTACCTTACTAGTAATTATGTTGAATGTGAATTGGTTAAGCATTTGAATCAAAAGAGGGAGATTGGCAAAATGTATTTTGAAAAAATGACCCAACTATATGCTGGCTATAAAAGACACACATTTGATTCAAGAAACAAAGAGGCTGAAAGTAAAAGAATGGAGAAAAAATCTCTTTGTTTACTGTTATCAGAGACCTAGTAACCAAAAGAGACCTAGAATGGCTATACTAGTATTAAGCAAAATAAACTCTAAGATCAAACTGATGACTAGAGTCAAAGAAGGCATTTTATAATAAAAAGTGAGTCAATTCATCAGGGTGACTGTATCAATTATAAATACTCATGCACCTAGCACCAGATCTCCAAAGTATGCAAAGTAAAAGCTTACAGAATTGAAAAAAATGGACAATTGAAAAATACTAGTTTGAGATCTCCATACCCCACGTTTAATAATGGATATAACAAAAAGGAGAAAACCAAGAAGAAAATAGAAAAGTGTAACTACACTACAAGCCAACTATACTACAAGCCAACTACACTACAAGCCCTAACAAACATCTATAGAATACTCTACCCAAAAACAGAAGAATTCACATTCTTCTCAAGAGCACATGGAATAATTCTCCAGGATTGACCATATGTTAGGCCATAAAACTAGCTGCAATGAATGTAAAATAACTGAAATCATACAATATAACCAATGGATTGATATTAAGAATCAGTAACAGGGGCACTTGGGTGGCTCAGTTAATTAAGCAGTTGACTCTTGATTTCAGTTCAGGTTATGATCTCATAGTATTTGGATGCAGCCCCATACCAGGCTCTGTGCTCAGCAGGGATTATCCTCTAAGATTCTCTCTCCCTATCCCTCTGCCCTTCCCTCTGCTCTCTCTCTAAAATAAACAAACACATATTTTTAAAAAATCAATAACAGAAGGTAACATTGTATGTCAAGTACTTCAATAAATCAATACCAAAAAAATCAGTAACTTGAAAAAATTTAAGAAATTTACAAATATGTGGAAATTAAGCAAAACACTTGTGAGCACCAAATGTTCAAAAAAATCACAGGGAAAATTAGGATATATTTTATAATAACTTACATGTTTTAAGACTATGTTATTAGGTACATTTAAGTGTAAGCTTATATTCCTATTGATTTATTATGAAAAATTGTTTTTCTACAGTAATACCTTTTGCCTTAGAGTTTGCTTTGCCTGATATCAGTTTAGCTACACTGTTTTCCTTTGGTTATCGTTGCCTGTTATATTTTTCATATTATTACTTTCAACCTTTAATAGTCCTTATATTTAAGGTATGTCTTTTATGAGCCTCATATGATTAGTTATTGTCTTACTCTACTTAAATCACAAAGATGGTCAAATGAGACAGAATTAATCAAACTAAAGTGTAATTACTGTATTTGTATTTAAATGTACCTTCTTACTATATATTTCATATTGTACCATCTTCTTTTAGATTAATCAAGTGTTTATATCTTTTAGATTAATCAAGTGTTTATTTGACCTGTCTATTAGATTGTTAGTGATACATTTATTATTTTATTGTTACCCTAAAACGAGAGATTCCAAGATTCATTTTTTGTTCATTGCAGTCTATTTTAAGTTTGTACATTTACAATTTCTTGGATATTATTTTTTTGTGTTATGTATGTTAATCCAATAGCTATTTTAAAGTGCACGGTGCATTACTCACTATTATTTCTATTTAGATTTATTCATTTACTGTTTCCTATGTTAATATTTTTCCTGCAAAGTTTAAAGATGTTATTCCATTGTCTTCTGTATTCCATGGTTTCTATTAAAAAGTCAGCAATCCGATGAAGTCTGCTCCTTTGAAAGTTATGTATATGTAATATATATTTATACTAAATACTTATATATTATTTTTCTTCTACTTTCTTAAAAAAAGATTTTATTTATTTATTTGACAGAGAGAGAGAGATCACAAGTAGGCAGAGAGGCAGGCAGAGAGAGGGGAAGCAGGCTCCCTGCTGAGCAGAGAGCCTGATGCGGGGCTCAATTCCAGGACCCTGAGATCATGACCCGAGTTGAAGGCAGAGGCTCAACCCACTGAGCCACCCAGGCACCTCTCTTCTACTACTTTCAATATTTTCTTTTTGTCATTGTGTTTTAGATGTCTGACTATGATACTCTAGGTGTAGCTTCCTTATATTTACTTAGGCTCTAGCACCTTGGTGGTTTTTAAATTTTCATCTCTGTCTCTCAAGTTCTCCAAAGCTGCCAAAATCTCGCTCAGCTATTTAACATCCAAGCTATTCCTTTATACTTAGTTTCTCTGCATTTTACCCTGCACAGTTTAGGAGTCAGCACATGCCTTGAAGGGACATTATTCATAAGTTTGAGCTCACTCCTCTGTGGTTCTTCTCAACTCAAGTCCCAATCACCTTGGTAGCCTCAAACTGTAGCATCTGTCTCCCTAATGCAGTGAGACTGCCATAAGCCCAGGCTGACACTTTGTTATTGGCCTCTATTACCCATGCCAGGAATCTGCCAATACAAGTGAAAAGCTGAAGTGAATGTGGCCTCGACTCATTCCAGTTTTCTCTTCTCTGAGATCTTGGATCCTCCAGTACTGGCTTCCTTAGTTCTATTCTAGTGACTTCAAATAGTTGTATATGTTATTTTATATATTATTTTTTAGCAGGAGTTAAAATATTACAAGCTATTCTGTCATAGCTAGAAGTGAAAGTTGAATCATTCACTTTTAATTTGCCATTTCCATAATCTCTACTTTCAATATAGTCTTTCATTTGTGGTTTTAAAATGGGGGAGGTAAAACTGAGTCAGAAAAAGTATGTACCTGGTTGAACTTAGAATAAGAAAAATGAGTCAGGAAAGCATTTATTCAAATATTGAATAAAATTTATACAATTGCTGTTTATCTTTGGTTAGCCTATAACAAAGGGAAATGGATTCCTGAATTATGTAGGTATTAGACTGATACTACCGATTCATATTCTGTGTATCCCAGGTCTAATGTCAGTATTGAACAACAAAATTAAAACACCCTTTTGGTTTTATAAGTGTAAAATTTAGTTCCTTTCTATAGCATATATTTTGTATCACTTTTTGAATTTCTAACATTTTACTACCTCTTTACAGAAAGGTAAGTTTGACAGTTTGGTATGTACTTTTTTTTTTTAAGTGAAAGAAATAGGTCTCCTTCCTATGTTGTGTAGGTCTTCTGGATAGGACATGCTCCATTTAGAACTCTGTTTCCTGCTTGGAGGGGCAATTAATATGCTTACTACTTGAGAAACAGCATGTCTCATTGGACTAAGCTTTGAGTCAGTAGTTCGGAGTTATAATCCTACTTCTGCTACTGATTCAATTTATGTCCTTGGGCAAAACATTTAACCTTTGCATTCGTTCACCTAAAAAAATGGGATAAAATTATCACTTACTTGCACAAGTAGCTAGTAATAACTGATTTTGAATATAAAGAAATGCATACAGTATATTGTGACTAGTTAAAATTACTACAAACCTTCCTACGATTCAGTTTCCCCTAAAGCCTCAGTATTGCTTTGATTAAAATTCTTCTGATCTAAGTTAAAATGAAGCACAATAAAGTGCAGTTAAGTGTTTTAATTTGCATGCTTAAACAGATGGGAAAATTCAGTGTAGTTTAGCCAGAGAAAACAAATTTTTTTTTAGAATTAAAGAGAAAAATATGGGGTACTTGGGTGGCTCAGTTAGTTAAGCATCTGCCTTCTGCTCAGGTCATGATCACAGAATCCTGGGATCGAACCCCACGTCGGGCTCCTTTCTCAGCCAGGTGTCTGTTTCTCCCTCTCCCTCTGCCTGCCACTCCCCTTGCTTGTACTCTCTGTCTCTGTCAAATAAATAAACAAAATCTTTTAAAAAAAGAGAAAAATAATTTATTTCCCCACTGTTTATTAATTATAAAAAGTATTATATGTTATACACATGTATTATTCTCTATTGCCTAAGTGCAAAAATTCACATTTATGCATAATAATAATAAACTCACATATACTCTTTTCTTATTTATAATTCTTCAGAAATGAAGTTGTAATAATAATTATTGTTAAATTTTATGATAATTTTATCTCAACAGATTTTTTTAATGTCCTCACCATATCATAAAGGGAGCAAATATTCAGAGAATTCCTTTGCCTGATACTTTATCTTACTTTGCATAATGCATGTTTCTGAAAAAAAAGTAAAGCTTGACTTTTTTTAATACAGAAAAATTTAAAATATGCTTGTACTTAGGAAAGGTGCCATTGAAAGGAAGCCGTAAAAAGAATGCTTTTAAAATTTAATAAATTATCTTCAATTTATTTCATAATTTTGAGCTTAATTTAAAATAGAGGACAATAAATTGACTCTCTTTACCATGTATCTTCTTATAACTATTTTTTTAAAAGATTTTATTTATTTATTTGAGATAGAGAGCAAGCCAGAGAGAGAGGGAGCATGAGCTGGGGTAGGAGGGGGAGGAGGGCAGAGGGAGAAGGAGAAGCAGGCTCTCCATTTAGCAGGGAGCCCAATGGGGAGCTTGATCCTAGCACCTTGGGATCATGACCTGAGCCAAGGGCAGATGCTTAACCTACTGAGCCACCCTAGCACCCCTCCTTATAACTATCTCTAGTACATTTGCAGTTTCTCTGAGACTCACTTTTTTAAATCTACAAAATGCTAATAATATCATCAAAGTTACCCATTTAACAAAGTTGTGATGAAAATCAAGTAAGTATATCTGACAAAACTTTGACAACCATTTGTCTTGTTGAAGATAACATTGAGGAATGCTATCATCCAACAGACTCCAAGAAACATTTCTGTGTTCTTGAAGTCTTAATGTTTTTACTCACTTGTCTGATATTTGTTACCATTCTAGGTAGTTTCAACCTCCTGATCACTGGATCCTTTGACATCCCATTTTTGGATCTCCTCATTGCCAGAAAAAAAACAACAACATTTTTTTTTTTCCTATTACTGCAATGGTAAACTCCCTGGCCAGACACAACTATCCCCCTCAAAACCTTAAATTCTTATTCTTAGATTTTAGCTCCTATCTTTCTAGTTGCTTAAATATTGACTAGGAAGTAACAAATCCTCTTAATGATGCCCCCAGTCGTCTTCTTCTTTTTTTTTTTAAGATTTTATTTATTTATTTATTTGACAGATAGAGATCACAAGCAGGCAGAGAGGCAGGCAGAGAGAGAGGAGGAAGCAGGCTCCCCGCCAAGCAGAAAGCCTGATGCAGGGCTCTATCCCAGGACCCTGGGATCATGACCCGAGCCGAAGGCAGAGGCTTTAACCCACTGAGCCACCCAGGCGCCCCATTGATGCCCCCACTCTTCTAATCTATGCTCCCATCACTCGTCTACCCACAACAGCTCTTCTAGACTATACATTCTTCCTACCCAACTCAAATTCCATTATTGGGTGTTTCAATTCAGTTTCCATACCGTTCTTGTTTTTCTTTTCCTCAAAATCACTTACTTAACAAACCCAACCATGGTAGAACTCAGTCATCTGCCTGACAACTCTGTGCCTGAAACCCTCTGTGCATTTCAGGAAATAACCACACACACAGCTGTACAGACTGGAGTAATGACAGACATGAACTCATGAACCTCAACAGGTAATCAGCCCTGAGAATCCTACCACAATGCTTTGCTCTCCAACCTCAATTAGAACTATTTCACAACTTTTCATCATGCCTCTTCCACTTTAAGCTGAAAACTTGCTTTTTAATTGTGGAAATTAGAGCTCTCACTGGAAATACCATCATCCACCAGTGACTAGTCCTACAAACTCACCTGCTGCTTGCATTTTCTTCCTGCCCGCCTCAGTCCGGTTTCTGCTGAAATGGCTATCAAGGAGATGGATTCTCTCTCCATGATGCCACATCCAATGGTTCCTTATTTTTCGCTTTTCAATTTATTGATGTCTCCATAGGCCTCAATATTGTTCCTATCTCCGTTTGGTAGTACACTCTCATATATGACATCTTTCTCAGTTTTTATCTTATCTCTTGGGCTGCTACTTTTTCATCGCCTTTCCTGGCTCTTACTCTTCCACTTGCTAAATTTCTTCTCTCTGTCCGCTCTCTATTTGGATGCTTTCATTCATTTCCATGGCCTTAAATACCATTTAGGTACTGATAATTCCAAAACTTATATCCATAGTATTGCCTGTTCCTCCAAACTTCGGTCATATGCAATTGTTTACTTTACATCTCCATTTAGATGTCTTGCAGGCATCTGAAATTTAAAGTTTTCAAAATTGAGTTTTTTCACTATTCATCTCTCTACTCCCTTCTCTATAATATACTCCCTCTAAATCTTTCCCATCTCAACAAAGGACACTACCTCTACACATTTGCTTAAGAAAAAAGTAGGAGTCATCCAATTCATCAGCAAATCCTTTTGATTCTTCTTCCAAAGTCTATCTTGAGTCTGTCCACTTCTTTCCATATTACTTCGCAGTACCATAATTTCTTGCTTAACTTACTGCAACACCTTTCTCATTAGTCTCTCTGCTTTCTTTGGCAGTTTCTTGCAACCTGTTCTCCATATAAGAACAGGAATAATCTTTAAGGGACCTAAGTAAGAACATATAACTTCTTAGCTTAAAAACCTCCAATGCCTTGATGCTTCATTTTGAATAAAATCCAACAACCTTACTTTGGCTTGTAAGATATTATTGTCTGGGGCATGTATTCCTCTCTCTCCTTATTCATATCACTGTATTCATAACCACGAGAACCTCCTTTCAATCTGGAACATATCATAGGCTTTGTACATACTGTTCCTCCTTAACTAGCTCCATGCATGGCTATCTCCTTTTCATCTTGTGGGTTCAGGTTAATGCCACTTCCTTAGTAAGTCCTTCCTGAGTCATTCTCTCTAAATGGTGTCCTTTTCCTCTCCAATTCTACCACTCTTCTTTATCTCAGCACCCTGTCTGCTTTTATAAATAATCCTTCCCATTTCACAATTACTTTTTCTGTCTTCCTTATGATACTATAAGCTCAATGAGGGCAGAGACGATATCCATTTCCTTCATTCCTTTACAACCAATACCTAGGACAATCCTGCAGCTAATAACTATTTGTTGAGTAAATGTGTACCACAGATAAAGATGGATAATGTGATGGAAATGACTGATTCTTATGCAGTCTTGCATGACAGAAAATTTTAGGACTGGAACATCAAAGCTTTATTCAAGATTTTAAGCATTTGTCAAAATGGATAGGAAGCACTGTTTATGAGGGAAAGTTTATTTTCTACTCCAGTGCCTCTCAAGTTATCTATGGTGAGTTCCCAATCTATGAGACTTTAATAAAATGCAATTAAAACTGAATTACCAAAAACATGACATAAAAGCAAAATATAAGCCAAACTTTTTTTTTTTTTAAAGATTTTATTTATTTGTTAGAGAGAGAGAGAGAGCGAGCAGAGGCAGGCAGAGGCAGAGGGAGAAGCAGGCTCCCTGCCGAGCAAGGAGCCCGATGTGGGATTCGATCCCAGGACGCTGGGATCATGACCTGAGCTGAAGGCAGCTGCTTAACCAACTGAGCCACCCAGGCATCCCTAAGCCAAATTTTTTTAAAGGTTTTTTTTTTTTTTTTTTTTTTTTTACTTATTTGACAGACAGACCACAAGTAGGCAGAGAGGCAGGCAGAAGGCGGGGGGAGCAGGCTCCCTGCAGAGCAGAAAGCCCTACTCGGGGCTCCATCTCAAGACCCCGAGATCACGACCTGAGCTGAAGGCTTAACCCACTGAGCCACCCAGGCACCCTGTTTTTATTAACTTTAACAGACTTAACATTATTCTATTAAGTTTCTAGAATTTTAACTAGAAACTAGGGAGACAGGGGATAGGGAGAGGAAGAGAGAGAATCTTAAGCAGGCTCCATGCCCACTATGGAGCTGGAGCCTAGGCTCTATCTCCTGACCCTAGTATCATGACCCTGAAATCATGACCTGAGCCAAATCAAGAGTCAGCCACTTAACTGGCTACCCAGGTGCCCCTCTACAGAACTTTTTAATTGGTTGTTGTCAATGTCTCTGCTAATCTCATTAAAGATCATTAACAAAGTTTGAGACCAGAGTTGGTTTGAGAACTGCACTTTTGAGTAGTGTTGTTTTACTCCAGCTTGAATGAATGACTGAGGTCACTGGGATTGATTTATGCACTGTATCTCAAAGCTCAGTCTATCCTCTGTTACAGAAAGAAGAGTTGAAAACTACTAGAAAGAAAACAAAACTAAGAAATAAAGTTATGAAATTTATAAAACAGTTGAAGAGCTTAGAAGTAAAATAGAAAACTTTTAAAGTTCTAAAATTGTAGAAATTAAACAGAAATCTAAGTCTTTGTGGTCATGAATATAAATTGCGGGGTGGGAAATACCTTCCCCAAATACCTTAACTGGATTTTGAAGGAGGTGAGAGTGGAAGAAAAATCAAATATCCTTGGGATAATCCAACAGGAAACAATTTGTTGTTATTTTTATTACTAGTTGGGTTAATACAACCTTTTTATCAAAGTGCTGGACACATTATTTCTACCACAGCTAGTTTCTCCTAACTCTTCTAACTCATTTTCCTGCCCTAAAATTGTCTGCCTTAATGTTTTTGTCCCTCATCCATTCCCTCATCCTTATTCTTCTCATTATCTGTCTCCCCCTACTCCACTATTGGCATAGTGCAATGCTATGACTAGACCTAAGTAAAAAGGGAGGAATAATAGTAGCAAAAGTTAGAATATAGGGAATTTAGTTCCCATGTTGAACATTTAGGGAGAAGAGAATGTTCATGGGAGATATGCTATTATTTGCCTTCCTTTGACTTACCATGTTACCAAGTTTTCCCCCATGTATTATGCCTTACAGCATTGGAATATGAGAAATTACTTATGCCACTTCAGGAATATGTTATTTGAAATTTGAACACAGGAATACTTTTATAGTAACTTTATAGTATACTTTTATATACTTATACAAGTGTATACTTTTATAGTGTATAGAAAGCAGCAGAAATACTTTTAAATCCTTCATCTAAGGGAAATCCAACATCCTTCATGCTCCAAAGGAATATAGTCATTTTTCTGAAGATGAAGGAAGAGAGATTTGGCACGTCTATGCTTATATGTGGCTGTTGGTATGTCTAAAAGCAGGTGAATACCTTTCAGTGAATTTCTTCACAATATATGGCATGCCATCCAATCTCAAAGGCAAGTTCAAATCTGGCCTAATTCAATTCCAGCCCTATTTCAGAGCTGAAGATTTAAACTTAATCCATACCTTTTTGAGCCAGATGAGTTCCTAGCAAAATAAACCATCCTTTATTTTGGAAGCAGTCTATAACACTTGTGTTCCTCTGTCTCCTTATCTAGCCAACACACACTTGAATTTCTAGATTAGATTGGTCTCTCAAGATTCTTTCAGCTGGGAAAGACTTGCAGTTCAACTCAATTTCTTGTCAGAACTCTGGACCTGAAATTCTAGCATTGGAGTGGCTATAAGCCTGGGTCTCAGGCATGTGGATTGAGTGGTGTTAACTAAAGATGTTTGACATATAATTGTCTAATGCTCTGGAAGACCAAAGTTCCTTTCATGTTTCTTCCTAAACTCAGTTTGTACAGCTTGCAGTGTTAGATGTCGGATTTGTAGATTAAGAGAAAGTGATTCTAGCAATAGGAAAGAAAGAGGGGCAGTAGGGTTTGCTGCTGCTACTTCTTCTTTTTAAGCTTTGGAATTCCAGTGGGAATTTAGTCACATACTCTGTCTTATTGGGTTAAATTATTTTTGAGTTTTTAAAAAATAACAGAAGATGGAGGATTTCAGGGACAAAATAGGTAACTACTGTTACTAGATATTAATAACTTCTCCCATGGGGTTAAACTCTTTATAAGAATAGTTAAGTGAGGACTTCAACGTGTTGCTCCCCTTTCATACTACAGAAAAATTATTTCCTTCTTCTCATATTCTTTTACGGGCATATTTAGGTGGTAAAATAAGGAATATATTTTCGAGTTTTAGTCCTACTACTGGTTATTCCAGTTATTCCACTTGCTCTGGTTTCACAATTCTAGAAATATGGAAGTGATGCAGAGATAAGACAATAGTGAGGCCTGATCCAGGGTATAACTGACATCAAATTCCTGAATGATCTAAATACACTCTTCCATTCCTGAACATTAGTGGCAACTCTTAGTGTAACTAGAAAATGGAAGAAAGTTTTTATCTATTCCTCTAAACAGCTCACAAAGTCCAGAGAATTTCATAAATATTCATTTAGACACCTTGAAGACCAATTTGGGGCTTTTCTTAACTGTTGCACAATATTAGTCAAATTCTGAGCATCACAACTTGAGAACTGGAAATCTTGGAGAGAGTTTAAAGAGTCACAGTAATTACTAATAACCTTGACAAGTTGTAGAAATGGGCAGATAATTACAGGATGACTTAATAGAAATATAGAGTAATTTAGAGGAAGAGAAAAATAAAACACTATAAATACTAGAGGGAAGGCTTGGCTTTGTGGGGTAAATGTGGGAATCAGTAAACCACCAGTAAAACATGAGTTGGCCATATGGTACAGTTTCTTTATTATTTTTTATTAATAAAAATAAAAAATTTGTAGAGTACATGCAAGAATTTTGTGTCTAAGAAAAAGTAGTAATCCCCTAGTCATCTATACAATTATTTAGTAAACACCTATCACATGCTAGACACTCTGAGTGCTGGCATAAAATGGAGAAGACTTAGGATCCCCACATTCACAGAGCTCGCTAAAGTGTGGTAAATGAGAAAGCTAGTACCTTTAATACTGTCATTAGTTTGTATTCTACAGCCAACTTCAAGTACAGCAAATACTGTGAGTTCCTTGAGGTAGAGATCCTATTTTTACATTTGGGATCCCATTCCGTGCCTAGCATGGCACCTTGTAAACAACTTGGGTTAAGAGGTAAAATTTAAGCCTCCAAAAAACTAAAATTTGAAAACGTAAACACTTGTCTGACCATCAAATATGTCGATCGAAATGCGCAGGTTCTCTTTGGCACGTAATGTTTGTGAACCTATTACGTGCAGAACAGTTCTCAACACAATGCTTTGTGTATAAAAGGGATGGTAGGAATGGACTCAAACTGCACACTATGATAATTGTCATGGACATCCTGACCGGACTGACAGCCCATCCTCCGCTAGTTTTCCCCCTTCTTTTCTCTTTTCGCAGAAAGACAAAACGCTTAAGCAGTAAGGACAGGGGTGGGACGCGGAGCTAAGACTGGGGGGCACAACCACCAGCTCGCGCGCGCACCGAGCTCGCTAGGGCAGCTTCGCGGGCGCGGCGGACCGGCTCACATCCCCGGCTTTCCGGCGCCCGGAGTCTCGGTGCGGACGAGGCGCCCCCCGAGAAGAAAGACAGAGCGCCGCAGACGCCCCTCGGAGTCACCGGCCACCCATCCCGCCTCAGGCTCCGGTTTCGTTCCCATTGACCAGGCGGGTGTACGTTCCAGAGAGGCCAGTGGGGCGCAATTAGAAAACCGGGCGCTCCACGTCCCCGACTGCATCAAGTCACCCACCCACTCGAGCCCCACATCCCAGCAGGCCAAACAGGCCGGACGCCGAGGCCTCGCGGTAGCGAGCCTCTATCCGCCCCGCCTCCTCGCCCTCCAGCCGGCCCCGCCCTCGCACTCACCCCTCCCCCGCTCCCGCCTCGCTTCCCCGACAATCTCTTCGCGCTCCCGGCCCGGCACGCGCGCTGCGCCGGGCCGCCGCTGCCGCCGCCGCCGCTGCCCCGCCGGGCCGCCGCTACCGCCGCCGCCGCCGCGGCGGAGCGTTTCTCCGCCGTGCCTGGCTTCCAGCTTCGGGCCGGAACCGGAAGTCTAGGGGGCGGGGCCGGCGGAGGCCAGGGGAGCGAAAACGCGGCCGAGCTCGAAGCCCGGAGCCGGAGCCAGAGCCTGGACCAGAACTTGGCCGCCGCTTAACCGCTGCCGCCGCCGCCGCCCGCTGCTCCTTCTCCGCGCCGCAGCTGCCTCGGCCGCCACGGCCGAGAGGTCGGCCGCCAGTGGTCCGCGGACTTTGGGTGTCCGGGTTGAAGGTCGGTCCGGACGTCGGACCCAGATCGGTTCCCGGACTGTCCGGGCGGCAGCGGACGCCACCGCCGCCGCCTCCTCGTCGCCTCAGCCTGGCGTTTTGTTCGGAGAGACCCGAGAGGCGAGCGGAGCTGACAGTGATTTTGACAGTGATTTAAACGCGCTTTTGTTGTTGTTGGCTTTTCGTTGTTTGGTTTTGTGTGTTGTGCGTGTGTGTGGCGGTTTTTCCCCCGTGGTGCATTTTTTTTTTTTTTTATTGTTGTGCTCTCCTTTTTTTCCCTTTTTTTTTTTTTTTCTTTTTCTTAACCCCGTGAACGTTTTTTTGGTCGGGGCTTCCGAATATGTTTTATGACGGTTGATTTTACACCAGGAGGTTTGTCTCCGAGGAAGATCCAGGGAACTGGATATCTAGCGAGAACTTCCTACGGATTCTGCGGCGCCTCGGGAAAATGGGAGCTGCTGCAAAGTTGGCGTTTGCCGTCTTTCTTATCTCTTGTTCTTCAGGTAGGTGCATGGAGCGTGGCGCGGCAGGGCTGCTGCTGCTGCTGCCGCCACCGCCGCCGCCGCTGCTGGCGGCCGTGGTTGTTGTTGGCCGCGGTTGTTGTTGGGTCGGCGAGCTCCAGTGGAGCCCGGGGAGGTTTTCCCCGACCTGGAGCCTCTCGGCTGCGACCCCCCAGGTCTGATTGTGGTCTGGACATCTCCATGAATGCTTCTCGTTTTGAGTTAGGTTGGCGAACTGATAAGAGTGACTGCTCTGTTGTGGAAGTGAGAAAGTCATGGTTTGTGGCCATAACATTGGATGACAGCGCTGGTTGGGTTGCAGTTAAGCCACAAATACCACAAGTGACAATCTATGCGAAGGTTTGAGACCCGAAAGGCGTTTTCCAAAATGCCATTTAGTGTGGCATTCTCCACAAATAAGGGTGTTTTATTTTAATGGTCTTTTAATTAGTGCTTCACCAGTGACTATCACGACAGAGATCTGGGCAGTTGTTACTTAATTTTGACCGTGAGAAACAATGCATCATATCAGCAATTTCATCTGGGTCTCCCCTTATGTTTTCTTAAACTTCAGTGTCCAACAGTGTTAAAAATAGTTATAGTTGTTGTTGTTGGAGTATTAACAATAACCTAGTGCAGAAGAGGTATGCTGCTGTGTTGGTAATGTGCTGGCTTTCAACCACCATTTGTGTGCTCTTTTCTGGCATAGATTTTGCTTACCTACAGAATACTTATTTTAAACGCGTTGTATTGAAGCATTGTTTTTGGTTTAGAGCAGCCATTTGAGATTGTTCATACTGTCAAATACACTATAGTCATAAAATAGGTTTTGGCCCAAGGTTGGAAGAATAATTAGGTCCTTTTATATTTGAAATTTTGATTTTGTGAGAACGTTCTATGCTTGCAACCAGTGGTTGGAAAACTATCTAGTCTTTTGTATTTGAAATTCTGTAAATGAATACAACCTAGCTCAAAGGTGTGCAAATGTACATAACAGGGGAGTTAGTTTGATAGATGAAACAATTTTAAAGTCGCAGTGGATCTCTGGATCATAAAATTCAATATCCAGTTACTAGGTTGTGAGAGAGAATTATGGGGGGGGACGAATTGACAGGTTTCATGGCCATGTCTTTATCTCCTTTGCTACAGGGAAATTAGAGGGTGTTAGTCTTTTCTTTGTGTACCTCTGTGGTGTGTGTGTGTGTGTGTGTGTGTGTGTCCATCTTCCCAACCCCCTCTTTTAATAGAATCTTTTGTAATGTATAGAATTTTGCTGAATGGTTCATTTCCTTGTGGTTAATAAATGGATAAAGTCTAGTCTTATGTCTGTAGTGGTATTGATCAGTTCCGGGTGGGCTAAATGTGTTGTGAAATGGCGATCATTGCCAGAGATTAACCAAAGAATCATGTCTGTTTAAATGGAAGAAGGAACATGCTTAAGGCAGGCTGACAGTTCTTTTTGTGCGGGGTTTGGGGAGGAAGATAAACAATGGTCTCTCTGAAATGAATGAATACCTTGATAACATGAAACCTCTTGCTTTTGTAACATGACTTAACTGTGTAGTTCTTATTTTTCTTGTAGTACTCTCTCTTCTGTGTTTCTGTATGTTCTGGTTGGTGAACTCCTCTTGTTCAAATCCCTTTCTCTGATCTCCTGCCCTTGAGGGGGAGGGGCATCATGGCCACTGACCAAGGAATTGTGGACATTATTCCCTCCCAAACCCACCTGAGTCACAGTAATTGGTGAAGGTGGTTATTCTTAAGCAGTCTCAAGGTATTACTTCTGAGAAAGCAGGCTGCCGCTACAGATCTTACAGCTTCCTCTGCTTGGTTTAGAAGTAAAAAGAATAGAGCATTAGTTTTTTGTAGGATTATTTTCCGTGGGCCAGGAGGTTAATAGCTAAAATTTTGAAATACAATAGTTTTCTTGCTGTAGAGCATATAGATTATATATACAGAGAGAGAGCACACAGAATTACATAAAACTGGTAATAAATGTTGTTGCATAGTTTTTTCAAATAATTCCTAGTTGAACTAAAATATAATTCTATTGAAGGTAATTGAAATCATCTTAAAGACTTTAATCCATATTTATATATGAAGATTTTTAGTACCTAAAATATCTGATTTTTTAAAAGGCTTTGTTATGAATTAAATACACTTTAAAAGATTATTATATTTCTTTTCTTAATTGATTTTTCTGTGTAATGTAAGCAGGCATGCTGGAAGCATGAGGATGACTATTTTCATGAGTATTTAAAAATTTCTCAAGTCAGTTTTTTGTTTATGGATATTTGATTTTTTTTTTTTAAGCAAATGAAAATTAGTAGTAAAGAGCTGTTGTATTTCAGGTTTTTAGGATGAATGTTTACTGTTTTCTTTAGTATTTTGCAGACTTTGATTTTCAGTTTCCATCCCATGAGATATATACTAGAAGACTGATTTTGCATACTAATCCTGTACGATATGGCCAAGTTTGTAATTTCTTAATGTAATTCCAGAGGAAACATTTTTGAGTTATGCCTTCATCCTCAAATGCCTTCAGATTCCTTCTGTATTTGGATTTTTTCATTCTTATTATCCTTCCTCAGATTCTGTTTCAAAACGCAAATGTACTTAGATTTTTTGTTTGTTTGTTTTTAAAGCATTGTGGTTAATTTGTATCTTCACCATTTGTTAAACTGTGAGTTTAATACTTGCTCTAGTACTTAGGTTTATGCTACCTAGAATGATGCAGCTACTGTGGTATTTGAATTGCACTAAGTTGAGAATTTGTTTGAATTTCTGTGCAAACTGGAGCAGTCTGGTCCGTATATTCGATGAAATAAGAAATGGAGATAAAGTAATTTTGTGCATTTCCTTTACTTCAGTTAAGCAATAGAGTGTGTGTGTGTGTGTGCACATGCATGCCTGTGTATGTTTCTGTGAGTGAGTATATGTGCAGTTGGAGGAAGAATTGGCAGTATAGTGAATCTTCTGAGACTCCGCTGAACTTTGGCTAACAAGAGATAGATATTAAATGCTTTGTTTTCTGCAGGCAGAATTTCTTAAATGTAATCTGTGATCAAATTCAAATACAGTATATTAGAACATCAAAACCAGAAGAGAAACAAAACAAACTCCTTCCCCCACCAATTCTTGTTGAATTTTTATCTACTTATAAGCTAGTATTTCTCAAGCTTGGGTGTCTTTTGCTCTCTGGCCTTACACCTCTCCCCCAGGAGACATTTGAAGACATATTTGGTTGTTGCAGCTGTGGGGTACTATATGCTACTAGCATCTAGTGGGTAAAGGGCAGGAGTGATGCTAATCATCCCATAATGCACAGGACAGCCTTACACAATGAAGAATTACATGGCTCAAAATGTCAATAGTGTTGAGGTTGAGAAGCCTTACTTTAAACTCTTCATTTTTAAAAGTATTAGTATATTAGTAAAAGGGTCCTGCTTTCCATTCCACAGTCAATCATCCAAATTTTATAAGGATATGCAGTTGATCTTCAGGTGATTTTGTATTGAAAGCTTTCATCTTTTCATTGTCTTTTAGAATTAGAATGATTATATTAGAATAACTGACTATTGGCATACACATTATTCCATCTTATTATATTTTAATAAAAATAATTTGCTGAGTTTTGAATAAACTCTCCAAACCCATTGCTTGGCTATGATGGAAAGCCCATGAAGACTGTATATTCCTGAGTAGGATGAAGTTGGTTGAAGTATCAGGTTTAGTTTTATTTGCTTTTGATCCAGTAGTCTCTTTGCTGTGATAATTATCTTTAAGGATATTTCCTTTTATCCTTATTAAAATCATTGTCTAGACTGTGTGGTGGCAGTTGGGTTGTGTGTGTGAGAGAGAGAAAGAGGGAGAGTGAGACTAACATGGTACAGGAAAGTTTTGTAAGTTTCATATGGAAGAAATATGTACACTATTACATGTGCCTGAAAGGTTTCAAAGTATAAATTAGGGTTTTTTTTTTTTTTAAGGCTATTTTTTCTTCTTCTTTTCTTTAATTTGAAGAAAGTTTTAAAGTGGTTTCTTAATTACATAGTTTTCTGGAGAATCATTGGCTGAGTTTTGGTTATCATTAGACTCATTTAGGTTATACTAATTAATATTCTATGATCTATCATAGACCCTTGTCCTTCTTAAGGTTAAAATTTGACCATAATTAATAAATGCTTACCTTGTTTTGAACTCTGGTTTTAAGGAAGTGAACCCAGCCAGGATAAGAATTAAAGTGAAAAAGTTTAAGTAGCATTACACCATTGAAAAGAAAAATTCCGAAATCACTCCCACAAAAAGTATGCAAATAAGCCTCATACTATCTTTGTAACACACCTCCCCATACAGATATATCTTTGGTACTACTGACATCTTCACCTTTTGGGTTCACTGTTTCATGAGGAGTAAAGTATAACTAAACCAAATGAGATTTTAATAATCTCTAAACGTTCCTTTATATTCTAAAATTATTTTCTTGCTCTTTTACTTTTGTAAGTAGTATACTCTTATTTCTCATCTTTGGTGTCTCAAAAATCTATGATTTGTATTTGTCTTTTCATGCTCTCTTATGTTGCTATGTGTCCTGTGTAGTTCCTCTTACATAGTAATTTAGGAAAGGTTAGCAATATTTGATATTAGGGTCAGTAGTACTGTTTCACTTTTTATTCCGTTATTCTATAACTCATACTTTCTCCCATTTCCTTTCCATTCCCTTTCCTCTTTATGCCTACTTTGTTTATATTCTTTTTTCCTTCTCTACTTTCCTGTTCTATAGGCTGCTTTGCTTGTGGAACCCACTTGTTGCTTAGCATCAGGGGTGGCTCAAGAGGGCTCACACATGGTTTAAATGAAAACAGACTCAATTTAGAATGTTTGAGAATTGACCAGGTAGTCTTTTCTACTGTTCTTTCATTTGTAAGTTTCTGAAATATCACACACACATACTTGGGAGTAGTGTTACTCTTTTGGAATCCAATGGTTTCAACTATAGATTGCTCTTACACCCCTCCCCCCCCACACCTTTTTTTTGAAGGGGGGAGGGGCAGAGAGAGAGAATCTTATGTGAGGCGCAAACACAGGGCTTGATCTCATGACCCTGAGATCATGACCAGAGAGGAAATCAGAAGTCCAGCGCTTAACCCACTGAGCCACCCTGGTGCCCTGCTCTTAATCCTTTTTTAAATATTTGGTTTTCTTTAACTCTTTGCTGCTTTCAAAAAAGTCTGTCTTGGGGCACCTGGGTGGCTCAGCGGGTTAAAGCCGCTGCCTACGGCTCGGGTCATGATCCCAGGGTTGTGGGATCGAGCCCCGCATTGGGCTCTCTGCTCTGCGGACAGCCTGCTTCCTCCTCTCTCTTTCTGCCTCTCTGCCTACTTGTGATCTCTGTCTATCAAATAAATAAATAAAATCTTAAAAAAAAAAGTCTGTCTTTTGTTATTGTTCATTCATCATCTCTGTTTAAGCCAAAATTTGACCAGACCAGGGAATATATTTATTGCCACAGCTGGGACCACATCAGACTTCCTCTGTGGTAAATTTAATTTTGTTAGGTTATAATGCTCATGTCTAGACAGAACATTGATTTCAAATTGACTATTGAACATGAAAGTTCCAGTAATAGTGTATATAGGAAGGAGAAGAAATCAGGAAGGTATGGAAACTACTGTAGAAAGCAATTGACTTTCTGTCATTCTCCAACTGGATTTCTGTTAGTCACTTTCATATATCTAAATGCATCTAGTATCACATTTTGTTTAATGAAGGGTCTAAAAGAAATATATTGTCTCTGAGGTTGGATTTTTAAAAACTGTTAGAATGGTGGGCTTAAAGGAAAAAATTTGGAGGTTCTTTTGGCTGCTGGACAAGAATGTGATCACAGTGGTCAGTAGACTCTGGTTCTGGTGTCAGCACTGCCACTGTCCAGCTCATCTATCATTTTTTCTTACCTGAATTATTGTAGTACTTTTCTAGTTAAGACTGGGTTCCTATCATTGCTTCCTCTCCCATTCTGTCCACTTATAACTTCCAACTGACCTCATTTAAAAATAAATCTAAATATGCCATTCCTGCTTAAAACATTTCCCTGTAAGTCACCTTTAGCCTAAAATTTGAAGTCTTAGAATTGCATGTACTTAGAATGGTGCTTTACCATTTGGTTCCTGCTTGTGTTCTTTAACGTCTTGGTATAGTGGCTTGGAGGATGGGCTCTGGAGTTAGTCTTTCTTGGTTTACATCCTGGCTTCCCAGTTTAACCTTGGGCAAATCACTTTACCTTTTGTGCTTCAGTTTTATCATCTACAAAATGGGGGTATTAATAGTGACTACCTCAGAGAGTGGTTTGAAGATTAAATATCACATAAATACTAGGTATTCTGCTGTGTCTCCTCCTTAGCATGAGTCCTATATTCCAGCTATACAAACTTGACTCGAAGTTTTTTGAATGCATCATCCTTTATTGTATATCAGTATGGTACCTTTGTATAGGTTAGTTCTTCCTCCTTTACCTGGCAAACTCCTTGTTTTTAATGCTAGGACTAAAACCCTTGTTTTTTAAGACTAAAACTCCTTGTTTTAAGACTAAGAAGTATCACCTCTTTAGAAACAATTTTTCTGCCACCCAACCCATATTGAGTTAGTTGCTTTCTATTTTAAATGACCTTTATTCCAGTAATTATTGCAAATGTTTATTTATCTCTATACATGTTAGACTGTGAGCTCTTTGAAGACATCTTCTCTTTATCTACAGACCCAATCCTAGAACCTGGCACACCATAGGTGCTGAAGAAATGTTTAGTGAATGAATGAAGTGAATTTTTTTCATTTCTGGGCCTGTGTTTTCCTTTTATTATTAAAGCAATAAACTTGATTAGATTATTTCTGAACGTTTTCCCTTCTCTAAAAGCTTTGATTCTATAATCTTAAGGTTAGAGTTTAATAGTGACATTTTATTAAGAAAAAATGATTTTGCTGGTTGTTTTTGGGTACATTAAGTTCTGCTCATATTTTTTAAATGCTGTTTCTGATCCTTAGATTAAATCTTTTAATATAATTTGAATCACACAGATTTAGAAGGCATTTTAGAAATCTTCAGGTTCTGTGTCTTTCAGCTTTTTTGACCATAACCCACAGAAGGAAATACTCATTGCATCATAATGCAGTTCCCATTTACATAAATATGTGTATATATCAGAAATAGAAGTTTTGTGAACTAGCTCTTACTGTGTGCAAGGCTTTTATTTTTATATTCTGTTTCACTGATTTTTTAATTGTAAACCATTAATTAATTCAGTGATCAACTAATGGGTTCTAAACTCCTAAGAAATAGTGACCTAGTTCAGCAATCCCTTATTCTCTCTATCAAATTCTCTGAGAAGGAAACTGCAAAGGAAACATGTGCAGTGAAAAGTATGTGTACCGAAAAATGTGCTCATTATTTAATCTACAATAGAGAATGTACTTAGGACAGAATATAGGGAAAACTGGTCCTAAGAGAGAACATGGACCTGCCCTGGCTGAGCTCGTCTTTTTTTCTGGATTCTCTGGATAAATTAAGGATACACAAAGGTGCTAAAACAAAATTCGATTGTAATTTTGAAGAATTCAGATTTTTCTTAATTTAGGAAAGGCTTCCTGGAGGACATAGATCCTAATAATAGGGGGAAAATGTCTTGGCAGTGGTTGAGAGGGATGTTCATCTTAATATGAAGGAAGAGGCACAAAATAGAATCGAGGAATACAGAGAGCATTTAGTAAACTTGACCATGGATAGAAGGCAAGATGAAGGAATTTTGACTAAATCTGAGGAAGAGTTTATGCGATGAGAAGATGTTTATAATTGCTTGAAGAAATAAAACAGTCTCATTTGAGTGGGTTAAATCAGAGGACAAGTAATTAAAACTAAGAGAGATGCAGATCTTGATGGAGTCCCCAAAATATGATATATTATGTATATATATACACATACATATATATGGAATATAGGATAGAAGAGCAATTTGAAGATTAAAGGATGGTAGTGCTACTAAATAAAATTGGTAAAGAAATATCAAACCGGAAGAAAATAGGGAGCATTTTCATAACTAAAGAAATTCTACAGACAGATATGGATTTAGATTATAAGCATGAATGAAAATATAGACATAGATTTGAAAAAATAGAATACATAGAAAAGAGGAGCACATGTAGTGTTCTTTGATGGGGGCAGAGACACTATGATGGGTATGTCTTCATTGTAAAGAACTCTGAGCACTCATGGCTCAGTATGTTGTTTGTGTTTAAATAATGGTCATATTATAGTAATCGCAGTTATTGCTCATACTGGCCATTCAGATTACATTCTTTGAAATCTGCGTAAGTCATTTTCTGTAGATTTAGAAACTTCTTCGATTTGGTATTTGTTATTTGTGTCTGAATCCTAAATCTTTTCAATACTATTCTTTCACTTTCTTCTTTGGTTGACTATTTTCTTAGTAGCTATAGTCACATTGGGAATCATTTTATTCTCTAATTTGTGGAAGAAAATAAATGTAAAGCAATAAGATAATTATTAGAAGTTCCCATTTAGGGAGTGGTTGTTTTTTAAAACATTTTAAAAATGAACCATCTTTACATATTGTAATAAAAGTAAGCCTATCCATATATAAAACTTTGAGGGAGGAATTTTCCTACCTAGGATTAGTAACTTTATAATATATATTTTATAGAAATGAAACCTTTATTGGGAAAAATCTTGGTCTTCACATCTTTATCATTATACATGATCTTCACATCTTTATGACTATACATGATAAATCAGATTTCTTCCAGAGCACTATTTTAAGAGGAGTGGGCGTGGGTGAATTATAAGATTTTAGCCAGTTTGTAAAGCTCTTAGATTAATTTTTAAAATTTGTAAACAGAGATGTATTTAATGAAATAATATGCCCTTTAACACAGTAGCTGGTTCATAGTAGATATTATATACACATATTCATTTGTAACCTATCTTGAAGTCCCGTTATTAAGAATATTGTGTGTAAAACATTTAAAAATACAGATTATTTTTAAGTTTGCTGGTAAATTACTTATCCATTAATATGAAATAATATTCTGACTAACTGATTTAGCCAAAGAAAATATCCATGCAGAGTGCCAAAAAGGAGTCAGGAAATATCTAGAACATTCAGATAAGATTTTTTTTTTTTTAAACAGAGTTCTTTAAGGTGTCGTTATTGTGGATTGCATTAAAGGAAACCTCGAAGTAAATTTTCATTTCTATAAATTGGAATTTAAAATCTTTTCATAATTTCACTTAAAACTTAAGTGTTTTAAAATTTTTCATGTAGAAGTAAAGTCTTGAAAGATTCTCAAGTCTGTTTTTGGGTAACAGCTACAAGCTTCAAAAACATAATCATTCAAGTTTTGAGATCAGTATTTTGAATGTGATATAATAATATCTTGAACTAAAACTTAAGAATCTCATTCAGATACCTATTTTGCTACTTACTCTTCTTTGACCTTGGCAATCACTAAGACCTCACTTTACTCATCCTTAAATTAAAGAGAGTGAATTAAGTGCTCATTTAATAACAAATGTTGAACTACATGCTAGACATTGCTAAGCGCTTGGGATGCAGCAATGAACAAGACAGATATGATTATGCACTTATGGAGCTTACAGTCTTAAAATCAGTAGCCAAATGAATAAAATAATTACAGATTGCCATATGAATTCTGACAGAAGCAAACAGGGTACTCATAGGATAGCTATTTGCCTCACATCCATACCACAAATCTCTAGTTACTTAGCTTATCTACCTATTTATTCTCTGCACTTTCCACTATAGGAGTGTAAACTTTTAGAGGGGTGTGTCACTTTTATCATAATACCCTCAGGGGGATAGCACAGTTTCTGGTATAAAGTAGGAGCCTGCTTGCCTGCCTGAAGAAGTGAACCCAGGCTTGGGACTGGAGAGAGAGACAGGGACCTGATCATGCAGGGCTTTGATCTAATGTGGGAAGGAGTTAGAATAAAATCCAAAGGGCAGAGATAGGGCAAAGAGTTTTGAGGAGGAGCTAGATCTGGGTTATATGTTGCGATCACTTGGGCAGCTCTCTGGAGAATATATTGGAGGTATGTAGGAATGAAGAGGTGAGAGTAGGAGGCCGTTATATCAATCTAACCTAAACTAGAGAGATTCTCCAAGACCCTACCTACCTTTGAACATTCTCTGTATTCTCAAAACTTGCCTGTACTTAGCCAGTCTTCCTCTTAGATTTTCTTAGTCACCCCATATTTGTCCTACTTATTATTTCTTAAAAATAAAAGGATAGGCTTATTGTGCATCTGAAAACTTTGAATACAATGTCTCAAAAAAAAAAACCCGCTAAAAAAAGAGGTAATAAAACACAGACCAGAGTTTATTGAATTTTTGTGGCAAGTTCCTGAATTTAGATTTTGTGCATTTGCTAATTTATATTCTTATTTACTAAGCATTCCTGTTTCTCTGTGAAACTTTGACTTTACACCTTTTCAATCTGCCTATTTTTTCACAAGATCATCTCTTTATTTTATTTTATTTATTTTTTAAATATTTTATTTATTTATTTGACAGAGAGAGATCACAAGTAGGCAGAGAGGCAGGCAGAGAGAGAGGAGGAAGCAGGCTCCCTGCTGAGCAGAGAGCCTGCTGCGGGGCTCCATCCCAGGACCCCAGGATCACAACCTGAGGGGAAAGCAGAGGCTTTAACCCACTGAGCCACCCAGGCGCCCTCATCTCTTTATTTTAAACATGTAATATATTGTATTGTTGGTGTCGTTGAAAATTCAGAAGTAGAAACAACATATTTTGTATCTTAATTCTTAGGAATTTGATACTTTACAGGTTATCAAGGTCTTAAAGTCTGAAAAAATAAGTAGTTAATACTATGGGTTCTTATTTTTACTCCGGGCTATGGCCTCTAACTCTAAGTAGTCAGCTTGAATATTTTTATCTGTGAAAGATTTCAAGTCTGTACTGTTGGTAAGAGGGGGAGGTGGTGCTTGGCACAGGGAAATCAACTCTGTATTGGCAGAAGTTCAGTAGCATCATCTCTGACTAGGAAAAACTGTATTATTACATAGAGATAAAGC
This sequence comes from Taxidea taxus jeffersonii, assembly GCA_003697995.1. Taxonomy (NCBI): domain Eukaryota; kingdom Metazoa; phylum Chordata; class Mammalia; order Carnivora; family Mustelidae; genus Taxidea; species Taxidea taxus. The sequence continues at coordinate 67,708 of ML104968.1, read as the reverse complement.
CAGAAGAGACATTAAACTTTACTGAATTTAAAAATATAATGGTGGCTGCCTCTTTTCATTTGGTTTCTCTCATTACGGAATCAGGTAAAGCTAACTGTCTTTGGTAAGCCACCTTCTATAAAGAAGTGTAGTTTCACTCTAAATATAGGCCATTTTATTTATTATTACTTAATTAAGGTAGTTCTAGAAAAATAACTGGTTTGCTAGATCTTGTGTTCGTTGGTCCTGGAGTTTCATACTGCATTATTTGTGAATAGAATTTGCTAATTGTTTTTATTTAAGCTAAGACTTGGAATTTCTTGTGCAGGTGCACTTTAAAATGACATGGGAAGAAATGAAAGTCAGAGTTAAAAGAGAATGATAAATAATGAATAAGGGCAGTTGTGAGATAACTTATACAAGATGGACAGGGTAATAGTAAAGTAATCTGATTAGTAGGCATTCAGAAGTAGAATAAAACACCTTTCTTTGTGACTGGGAAAATGATTAAATAGCTACTGATCATCCTTTTATTCTGCATAAATGTTACATAACAAATCTTACCAGCTGACCTTTTTTTTTATTCTCTAACTTATTTCTTTAGAGGTACATAAACCTTGTTTGGGTGTTGAATCAGGAAATTCATTGCTAATTGTTGAAATGAGAATAGAGATTGTCTATTAGCTGAGAGAGCTAGAAATAATAGAAATGATTAAATTAGGCTTTAACTGCTGAGAGGGCCTAATAGAGTGTCAGGTACTGTTTTTTCTAGTAACTGCCTCTATCAGAGTGATTTTTATGAGAAATAAGCTATTCAAGCTGATCCTCACTTCAGAAAGATGGGATAAAATTAAAAGATTAGGATAAGAGAAGAAGAGTATTGGTTATACTTTTTTCTTTTTGAATCAGTGAAGGGTGGTTTTGATTTTTTATCCACAGATCTTACCTTTACAAGATTGTAGTCTGAGAATAGCCCCATGCCAAGAATTGTAATCCTAGTTAGCAACATATATTTAGCAGCTTTGATTAAACAGTATTTTTAAATTAATATCTAGTCTTGTTTTGGTGATAGGGAAAGATAACAGCTCACTAAGCCAGAGAGTAGAAGAAATCAGAAGAGCCTAGTCTGTTACCGATTGTAGAATTTTCTACCATTGGAATCTATTGTTGGCAAGTAAGGGCTAGTTGATAGCAATAAAAGCTAATCTTGTTGGTACAAATGTAGCTGTTGGCTAGAAAGAATGATTTTTTCAGAAACAAACGAATAGCATTAAGAAGGTCCTTCATCTCAAATTCAGTGAAAGTAATTAATTATGCAGTTCTTGGACTGGTATAGTAGAAAGAGCAGACATTCTATAAGGAGAAAACTTGGGGGTTGGGTCTTTTTTTTACCATGGTGTGATAAACCATTTGAACTTGGAAAAATTCCATAACCTTGATTTCTTCATCTATAAGATGGAGTTTATAATACCTACCTGACAAAAGTAAGGTGAGGGTCAAAGGCTACGTACATAAATATAAGCACATTCGCATATACATTTGAAACTTTGTAAACGTTGAATTATTATTCCAAATATTTGTAATTGGGGCTTCTGGGTGGCTCAGTCATTAAGCATCTGCCTTCAGCTCAGGTCATGATCCCAGGGTTCTGGGATCCAGCCCTGCATCAGGCTCCCTGCCCTACAGGAAGCCTGCTTCTCCCTCTTTCACTCCCCCTGCTTGTGTTCTCTCTCTCACTTTGTCTCTCTCTGTCAAATAAATAAATAAAATATTACCAAAAAACCCCAAATATTTGTAATTAATGCAGTGATTTTTTTCAAGGAGAGCAATAGAATGCTAGGTTCAAGTGAACTATAATAACAGTTCTCATTCAGGCTTTGTGATTCTTCATCAGTAGACATTTATTTTTACATTGTGAATAAAGGGGTTAATTCTATAAACAACTGAATATACAGTAAAATATTAGAGGAATGTCTGATGCTTACAGTGACCTTAAAGGCATTGCTTGATATAGCCCTTCTCCAGGTTCATCTTTTGCCTTAGTGGTTCCTACAACACACCAAATGCTTTTTATTCCTAGGAGCTTTTGTTTTCACTTGCCTTCCATGAATACTGAGGAGTGGGGGACCATATCTGACTTATTCACTGTAGTTTCCCCAGCGTCTGATACATAAAAGTTGCTTAACCAATATTTGTGAATGAATGTTGAATCAAATACTAAGGAGTTCACAGACTTTTTGTAAAGGGCCAGATAGTAAGTATTTTAGGCAATCTCTTTTGCAACTATGGCTCTGCCAGTTTTAACACAAAAGCATTATAGACAGTACATAAATGAATCAGTGTGACTGTGTTCTAATAAAACTTATTAGATACTGGAATTTGAATTTTATGTAATTTTCATGTGTCATAAAATATTCTTTTGGCTTTTTTTCAACAATTTAAAAATGTAAAAACTGTTGTTCAGGGATTGTACAAAACAGGCTGCCGGCTGGATCTGACCCACAGGCAGTAGTTTAGCAGCCTCTAACATAAGACACGGTATAAACAGCATCCCTTCTCCCAACATGGAAGTATTTTATGTTTTAAAAACTTTGTTGGGAACCTAGGGAGAATTTTCTTATAGGATCATTGTCATGTATTTTGGGTAAGTTCCCTCCCAGACTAATATACAAGCCTTTTTTACCTCCGGTGTCCTTTATTCCAGCAGTACAACTTTGCCCCCCAGCAATCACACTGTTTCTAAGGGAAAATGGATATAATATTCTTTCTTGGACCAGAAGAAAGACTCTTCTCAGCACCTATCAGAATTTCCTTCTTCCAGAATCCCTCTTTTTCTGCCTAGAAAGTGTCTGGCTTCCTGGGTCTCCAGTCGGGTGGTATGATGAGGCTAAAAAGATATTTATGTCTGTGATTAGGGAGGAGGGCGTGGAGGGAAAAGGGTTGCATGGGGACCAGAGACAAGAAAGAAAATAGAAAATATTAGAGTGATCATACATAGTAAGGGTAGTATTTTGTGAGATAGTATCGTGTGTGTGATTATATGTGTATATGTACTGGATCACAATGAAAAATGTGTTTCTTACTGTGGTTTGTGGTCAGAAAGTTTGAAAGCCTGTACTTTAAGGGTTTGAGGTATTGATCCTGAGATCTCCCCCACACCAACCCCTATTATATAAAAGACCAAATGAAAAATTGAAAGGAAGTCTTTACTGCTTGCTATATAGTGTGTTTCGGGTTACTTTATTGAGGTAGTTATCTGTTTTGTAGATGAGAAGACAGGGTCTTAAACTAATGGGCTTCACAAATGAGATTCATACAGACACTTAACTTTTTAGAATATGCACTTCTTCCATTATATTGTGTTGTTTTTACTGTAGGAAATGAAGCTATGTATGACTTCCATTGTGTTTCAGAGGACAAAAAAACCCCATCTTAATAGGTGGCAACTCACCAGATTTCTTGAGACAAAGCATTGGCTTAAGTATTAGGACAGGGCCACTGGAAAAAATGATTAGGAGCTCTGTGTGAAGAACGATATGATGTGTAAGAAAGGAGGAGTCTATATCATTTTGCCTTTATTTTTTCTTCTTCCCCTTGTGTACTGCTAGCCCTGCTCCTTCATACCTCACCACCAGTGTGGGCTTTTAACTCACACCAGCAACAACAAGGGCTTGAGGATGAGGTTTAGTGAGGAAGAGTAATATAATCTTGTCTTTAGTTGAAAGGAAAATAAGGAAGGAAACCCAAGTAGCAGGGCCACCTGGCCACCTGAATGGGTTGGCTATTCCCAGGTGGCGATTTAGAAGTGGGTATAGGTAAAACAGGGGCTGCTGTTAATCATGTTACAAGCAGAAGTCTTGGCATTGGAGACTCGTAGCTTTGATATGTTAGTTGAAAATAGTTCTTTTCTAGTTATTAAGGAGAAGCTACTCTTAAGCAATACTCAGTCCAGATTTAGTTACCCATTTTAAGTACTTGAAAATTATATTAAATGTCTAAGCCATCTCTCTCTTATATACTTTGTTAGCAAGTATGGTGAAAACTAGTTTTTGCCAATTTTGATCTCTAACTTGATTTGGAATTGTCTTGGGAAGAAAAAGGTTGATTGGAAGGCTGTTGTTCTTAACTAGAAAAGTTAAGGAAACCTAGCAGACAGGTAGATACCTGGTTAATTGAATGGAAAGGTGACAAACCCTATAAAATATGCTAATCTTTCTCAAGCTGGTTTGGAGGTCTTGATTTTACAGTGGGAATTACTAATTTATATAGAATAAGTTTGAACTGGTAATATAATATCTGAAGACTTGGACTTAATATTTTTATCCTTCTTGGTTACCCCTATGGTACTCCTTACCATATTCTGTATTAGAATTGCTTGTTAATGTACCCATCTATATCAGTTGGCTGTGAGTTCTTTTAGATTCTTTCAGTGTAGTGCTTGGTGTTCAGTGTAGGTTAAGAGCACTGGAGCCAGAGCGCCTAGTTTTGTATTTTGACTCCATTATTTTCTAGCTCTGTGATCAAGTTATTTTTCTCATCTGGAAAATAGAGATAATGATAGTACTTTTTATACAGTTGTTATAAAGTGTAGATGAGTTAATATATATAAAGTACTTTGAATGATATCTGGCATGTAGTAAGCATTGTAAATAACTCAAACAATAGTTGAAAGATAAGACTGGGAGAAAATATTTGCAACATTTGATAATATCTGATGAAGGACTATTGTCCAAAATAAACAAAGAACTCTTAGAACTCAATAAGAAGAAAACAACCAGATTTAGAAATGGAACAAAGACCTTAACAGACACTTGACCAAAGAAGATGTACAGATGGTAAAGAAGCATATGAAATGATGCTTTTACATCATAAGTCATTAGGCAAATACAAATTAAAACAGACAATACTACATACCTATTAAAAAGGTCAAAGTCTGGGGCCACCTGGGTGGCTCAGTGGGTTAAAGCCTCTGCCTTCGGCTCAGGTCATGATCTCAGGGTCCTGGGATGGAGCCCTCGCATCCGGTTCTCTGCTTAGCAGGGAGCCTGCTTCTCCCTCTCTCTCTCTGCCTGCCTCTCTGCCTACTTGTGATCCCTCTCTGTCTGTCAAATAAATAAATACATAAAATCTTAAAAAAAAAAAAAAGGTCAAAGTCTGGAACACTGACACCCCCAAATTATGGGAAGGATGTAGAGCAATATGAGCTCTCATTCATTTGGAATGCAAAATGGCACAGCTGCTTTGGAAAATACTTTGGTTGTTTCTTACATACTCTTATCATAGGATTCAGCAGTCATGCTGTTTGGTATTTACCCAAAGGAATTGAAAACTTTAGTCCAAGCAAAAACCTGTACATGGATGTTTACAGCTTTATCCATAATTATCAAAATTTGGAAAAACCAAGATGTCCTTTAGTAGGTGAATGGATACATAAACTGTGGTACATCTGAACAGTGGAATATTATTTAGTACTAAAAAGAAGTGAGCCATTAAGTCATGAAAAGCCACAGAGGAAGCTTAAATGCATGTTACTGAGTGAAAGAGGCCCATCTAGAAAGGCTACATACTATATGATTCCAACTATATGACATTTGGAAAAGGCAAAATTATGGAGACTAGTAAAAAGATCATTGGTTGCCAGGGGTGGAAAGGATGAATAGGCAAAGCACAGAGGATTTGGGGGATGGTGAAAATACTCTTCTATGATATTCTAATGATGGATGTGTGTCATTATACATTTGTCCAAACCCATAGAATATGCAACACCAAGAGTTAAATCCTAAGGTAAACTACGGGCTTTGGGTGATTCAGATATGTGTCAAGGTTCATCTTTGGTAACAAATATAGCATTCTATTGATGTTGATAATGCAGGAAGCTATGCATGTGTGGGGTCAAGGGGTTTATGAGAAGTTTCTGTACTTTAATTTTGTTGTGAACTTAAAACTGCTGTAAAATTAAGTCCCAAAAGTTGCTGCTGCTGCTGCTTATTGTTTTTGTCTAGCACAGTGTCTAGCTTGAACTATTTATTGAACATGAACAAGTACAGTATAGTGATTATAAAATTGAGGGAATTCTGGTATATTTAGTGAGAAACTACTTTTGCAGATGGCCATCCTGTTCAGGATACAATAGTGTTTGTTTTATTTATAATAGTTACATATTTATTGGACTCTGGTTTAATTCTAGAATATCATTTGGTTTTCAGGGAAGAGTACTAACATTTTCAATTATGAATTTGGTGATATTTTATGTAGAGGTCTGGGGGGAATCTTTTCAGAAAACTATAAAATAGAATGGATTAGTGTCTCATTCAGTAGTATATTCCCAAAGGGGAGTACCTCAAGATCTTTTGAAAATGAGATGAAGACAAAAGGGAAGTGAATGTGGTAGGGGAAATAAATGAAATTTCCAAAAGTGTATCTTACTTGATTTTTTTCAGTATTTGAGTATCAACATTTCTTGGAAGATAACTTCCATTTATATGTGTTTTCTAATTTTCTAAATGATTTTATGTATGTTCCTATTTGATCCTATTTGAACCTTTTTGAGATATCTTTCATGTTTTGTTTTGTTTTTTAGTTTAAGTCAGACCCTTGATAACAGAATTTGCTTGAATTCACTAATCAGTGGAGCCAGCGCATAAAGCCTCATTTTAAGTTCAGTGTTGTTTTGTAAAAGTAAAGAATGCTTGATAACTTTTTTCTCATCATCCTCTGCCGTTTCCCATCCTTAGTGAGGGGAATCTTTACAATCATTTATAGAAGTAGTTGTTTTGTAAATAATCCTTGTACTGCACTTTGAGAAATCAAGGGTTGGTGGGAAAGTGGGGAGCTGGAAGTAGCCATACAGCAGTAAAAATCACCAAAGTGAGCTCTGATTCTAGGCAGAAGTTGTTTTGCTCTTTGCTTGATAGCTTGCTTGATGGCAACCACAAATCCACATATGTTAATTGTTGCTGTGGGTAAAATCCTGCCTTTGATTGCTGCAGATGTTCTTTTCTCAATCACTTTTACTTTTGATTGAGAATGGAAAAAATTTTTTCCTAGTGGGTCATTAATAGGTGAGTCCCATTACACATGTGCCAGAATTTTACATTATTAAATTCTTTGGTCACATTGGAACGACAAGTTATGTCACAGCTCAGTCATTATGCAAAATGGTAATAATAACGATTAACATTTGTTAAAGCTGCCATTATTAATAGCCACCACTTATTGTATGCCCTGGGCTAAGTGCTTTTAAGTTTTAGTGATGATGTGTGTGCCTCACCTTACAAGATAGATATTATTCCCATTTTATAGATGAAGAACCTGAGACTCAGTGACTTGCCTAAGGCTACATAACTAAATAAATTGCAGAGCCAAAGTATGTTACGTTGGTCTGCAGGGCTTAAATGTATTCTTTCTATTGAGTCAAATATTTTGAAATGTGTATTAAAATAGAAGTTACCAATTCCAGTGCAGTGTGATTTTCTTTGAACCTATTCTGCCAAGGTTCCTGCCCCATGTTCCCACCTTGACAGTGGCTGGTGTGGCTGTTACCCATTAAAACCTATGGCGTAGGAAACAATGCTGAGTTATCAAATTGAGTTTTTGATGGCTTACTGTGGTTCCTGTAAGCTGATAAAGCAGAGCTTTCTCCACCTCTTAAGTAAAAGTCCACAGCTGTTTAAAGACTTAAGAACAGAAGTTGTTCCTTTTGTCTATACAATGAGCCAGAATCACAACTAGGTCAGAATTCATTTGCTCTGATCATTACTTGAGTAATTGGTGAATGAAAGGATCAAAGTAAGTGCATCTTTTAAAAGTCATTATACTTTGATTCAGAGAGGATGAATTAATTGAAATTTCCTTGGGTAGAAGAAAACAAATCCAGATTCTTTTTGAGTAATAGTTGGAAAATAATTTAATGGTAGTAGCGGTTAATTGCTCACTTGGTGCCTGTTACCTATGCTGGGTGAGTGAGAAAGAACATATTAGGTAAGTATGAATGGTTCTGGCATTTGGATTTGTGGTTCCCTTGCCCACATTCATATTAAGACAGATTGATAAAATGATAAAACACATATTTTGTTTTGCAAAATCTGAGAACTTAATTTTTCTGTTACTATAACTTCTAAATTATAGGTTAGCCTGCAAAAAACTGAAAGATGATGAAGCGAATAGGAAGAAAAGGAAATCCCTTATTTATTCTGGTTTCTTTTATTAGGAAGACTGAATAATAGGTGACAAATGAGAAGTCAAAACTAATAAATCCATAGGGATTTGGTTTGAAGTGACTGAATTTATAGAAAAACGAATATTGTCATATCCTTTATCTGTTTTGCTATAATTGAAATCAGCCAACATTTAAAGGGTACCTGCTGTGTGCTTCTTAGTATGCCAGGTACTATGGAGGCTGTAACAGAAATATGAAGTCTTTGTTTAAGGAATAGTCACTTTGGAATGATAAACCTTAATACTCTAAAACATAATACACATTTTGAAACTTAAAATGTAATACAAAAACATTTGACACAATTAATAAAATTAGTGGTGGTGGGCACTAAGGGGCATTTCTGTCTCTTTCTCCCTTTTTTTTTTTTATTGGTGAGGGGGTGGGGGAGGCTTTGGTTATCTTTTAGGACCTTACTAGGTATGGGATGCCATTCAGATTGTCCTTGGTCTAATCTTTTTGAGTCCTTCTTGGCTTTGTTTTTTCCTGAATTTAGTGCTGCTACAGTAAAAACACCATGAGGATAGGAATTATTGCCTTCCGTGTTTATCATTGCATTTCAATGGTCTGTATTTTTTGAGCAAATTAATGTGAAAGGGTCTCTCTTTTTCCTCTCACTGTCCAAGTTCTTTAAAGGTTTCTATCCTACTTTGGCCTCACATCTGTACCTTTTGTTTTCTCTTCAACCCATTGTCATCCTGAAGTAAGTGAAATAATTCCCTTAAAGATTAATGATTTTCTAATTGCCTAGTCTAAAGGATTCTTACCTATATTCCGTTACTACTTGACTTTCCTGTAACCTTGATGTTATTGTCTGTCTACCTGTTCTTGAAATTCTTTTGTTCCTTTATTCTCTGTTTTTCTGACTAAAGCCCCCCTCACGACCTCAATACTCAGTCTGCTCATCCTTTTAGTTTTGTGTTCCTCAAGAGTTAAATCCTTACAGAATTCTTAATCTACATATCCTTCCCTGCTGAAGTAATCCCATTTCTCATTTTTAAGTAAATGTAGATGTCCAGAATTAAATCTCTTACTTTGATCTCCATCTTGCGCTCCAGACTTATTTATTAGTCATCCAATAAATGTTAAATATATGTCAGAACTGGGAGTATGGGGATGAATAAGACATAGCCTTTACCCTAGAAGACTCAGTTTTGTTGGGGAATGGAGATTGGTAAAGTAGCAATTATGCAGCACATTCTATCTATATTAGAGTCCCTTGGGACTGTGAAAAAGGTGGCCTAAATTCAGTTTGGAGAGAGGTAATGTTTTCCCTCAGTGATGCTTAAAGTGTTTTGAAGGATGATTAGGAGTTCACCTGGGGGACAGAGTGAGAGGAATATTTTATGTTGTCTTTGTCAGGTCTGGTGGGTATGCATCCTGGTGTTGAGACAGCCTATTATGGAAGCCTCCAAGGTCTGAGAACATACAGCCTCAGGACAGAGAGTGAGCATCTTTCAGTGGAGCCAACGACGTGACCAGCAAAATGGTATTGAGCACTAAATCCAGAGGGAGAGAAGAGATTGTAAGGAGTGGAGAGTTAATAACAAAGTCCATTACTACTCAGTCAAAAGCAGTGTGTGTAAAGGAATAATTTAGATTAAGACTCTGGAAGTAACGTGTTAGATTTATCCTTTTCTGTGTTATCCTGTTGTATATTGTAATAATGGTTTTGATAAAATAAAGCAATACTTCTCAGCTTTAATATGCACATAAATACTTTGGAGATAATATTAAAAATGCAGATTTTTGATTCAGTGTGTCTGGAGTCAGGCCTGAGGTTCTACATTTCTGACAAATTCCTGTGAATCTATGCTACCTGTCCCTGTACTTGGAATAGAAAGGGACTAAGGGAGCCAAGAATGGCCAGACACATGCAGAGAAAATAACTTATACACGGACATAGATCATTATTACATCTTTGAGGAAATGGAATTAGTTCATGAGACCTAGATCATGAGACATGGGGCAGGAGCAGTGATGGGCTCAGTGATGAGTCTGCAGAGGTGGACAGGGATCAGATCATGAAGGGCTTGTTTTGTGCCAGTGTTAACTTCATGCTGAAGGCTGTGAAGGGCCCTTTTGAGCTGGAGAGTGCTTTATCAGATTAAGTTTAGCATAAAGAAATCTGTTAAGTTTTCATCAAGTTGAGGTCAAAAAGTACTTGTAGCTTATCCTGACAGGGATATCAAATAAGTAGTTGATGATATAGATCTTAGCTGGAGAGAGATTTTAGTTTTTAGCTAATAGATGTATAAGCATGAAATCAGTTAGGCAGAAGGAAGAATAAAGAGTTCTAAAGATCAGACTGGGGAACACTAACATTTTCAAGGTAGGGAGAAGAGGATAAGGAAGAGCTTGTAAAGGAGACCAAAATGTAGTCAGGAAGGTAGAAGGAAACAAATGTAGTGTCACTGTAAGAAATCTAGATAGAGGGAATATTTAGCAGTGCCAGAGAGACCAAGTAAGACAGAGCCTTATTTGTCAGTTCGGAGATTATTTGAAACTTTAGCAAGAGACATTTCAGTGGAATGGTGGAGAAACAAGAACCATTGTGGAAGATGAGTGAAATGTAGATGAGAAGTAGGTTCAGCTGTTGTCCATAACTTCTTAAAAAATGTAAGCTGAGAAGGGGTATAAAGAGATGGAAAGAGTTGAGATGTTATGTGCTTAAGGAGTTGGTTCAGGAGAGAAATTATAGAAGGGAGAAGATTAACATTTAAACCTTTTGGAACCAGAAACTTGGGTGCCATCTTCAGCACTTCTTAGTGTTTTTCCAAGTCCATGAAATTACTAAATCCTGTAAATTTTACCTCCTGAATATTTCTTGAATCTATTCTTGCTTGCCCTTTTCCATTACCAGAGTGTTCTACCCTTATCATCCCTTCCCTGGACTCTTAAATGGGCAGCCCCCCTGACCCCCACCAAACAAAGCAAACAAAAAAGCACCAGGGAAAAAGAAAACCTGTCTTTCACACAATTTGCTGGGAACCATGGAGACTACAGAAACTAAGAGATCTGTCATGAATGTGCAGATCTGACCCTGACACTCACCTTTTTAAATCCCCTGCACTGACTTACCACCTACACAGGATGAAGGCCAAACTTTTTTCGTGACATACAGTACCCCCTGGGACTGTTTCTCTCCACCTTCATTTCCTGCTACTCATTGTCTCCTACCTTGATCCTGTGACACTAAAAAAAACTTCTGATCTCTCCCCTCTCCCCATATACTTTGATTTTGCCTCCAAACTCCTCATTTTGGGATGAGCTTCCTGCAGTTCCCATAGGACCTCCCCTAGGAAGTTGTTAGGTACTCCATTCTGTGTTTCCGTATCATCTTACTGATTTAGTTATTGTTATACTTCATACATTGATATTTTCTCTTTTCACATTAGATCTGTAAGGGGTTTGTCTAATTCCTTTCTGAATTCTTGGTGCCTGGCTCAGTGCTGCTGGAGTAGGTAGGTAGGTGCTCAGCTTATGTTTAATGATTAGACATAAAACGTGGAAGTAGTGGCATTTGACCCGGCTGTGGGAAGAATGGTAGGATTTCACCAGGTATAATCCCATTGGCCTTTGATGGGGAAAAAGGTTCTATACAGAGTGGCCAGGATATGCAAGAGCATTGAAGAAGTAGACATAATATTTATAGATATGCTGAATACCCCTTTTAAACAGAAGAGAAGAGGTAGAAAATATAATGGAAGATAGGGTTAGAAAAATAAGGTGGGTACAGATGAAATGGAGTCTTAGGTGTGCTTTAAGATTTTTTCCCCCCTATAGCAAGCCTTGTGGATCGTAAAACTGGGAAGTAACACCAACTCTTGCATTTTGAGGAAAGGCCCTATATATTCTTGAAATATTAAATGTAGATAACCTTTTTGTTCAAGGTTTTAGTAATTTCTGTTTTTTTTAAATTTTTTATGCCTTTCCTAAAGATTATAAGATACTGCCCTTTGTACTTAGATCAGTACTTTTTGTCATTGTCTTTTAATATCATTAAAAGCTATCCTCGATGACTTCTAGATGTTTTTCCCTCAGGGATAATCAGTTATTAAATGGGTAAGTTAAAAGGGTAGTTTATATTCTTCCTTTAATATTAGAAAATGTTCTAATATTACATTCTTATACCCTTCAAAAAACTTTGTAAAATTTCTCACTTTTGGCATGGTAGCTTGCTTCCTTGAATTGCTTGTTGAAATCTCTTAAGTCTGAAGGTTCTGTTCCACACATACTTTTCCAGGTTATTTGTAAAAATGTTAAAATTGATTTTGCTTCATTCATAAGGGAGACTGTTCATACTTGCCTTTTGTATATTCCCTAAGACATTGTCCAATTTATGACTGCAAAGACCCTCTTAGTTACATGTTTAAATATGATACTGGGAGATTGCAGAAGGAAATCCAGGAATTGAATGTATTTGGGGACCTATTAGACAATCTTAGATTAAAATTCAGAAGGGGTGTGTGTGTGTGTGTGTGTGTGCGCATGTGTGTGCGCATGTGTGTGCACATGCGTGCGCACACTCTTGCGTGCCATGCCCTGTATTGTGTTTCCTGTAGAGAAAACAGAAAGCTGTGGTCTCTGCTTATGCTCTAGTTGGAGAGAATTCTATATATAAATCAACAGTAAATGTTACAATATAGTTTATATTTAAATGCTGAATTGCTTGAGAAACCAGCTGAATACTAGCTGAGTAACTAAGAATTTCAGACCAAGAAAAATCATTAGAAGGCAAAGTAGCCTGGAAAGCTTCATAAAGAATATGGGACTTCATTGGACCTTGAAAGATCAATTAAAATTTAGATAGTGGGGAAAGGGGTGTGTGCGTGCGTGTGTGTGTGTGTGTGTGTGTGTGTGTGTGTGTTGGTGGCGGGGGTTGAGAGGTGAGTGTTGGGACATGAACTAAGATACAGATAGTGGAATACTTGTGTTGAATGAGGTATGAATGTGCTTGGGAGTGTGGGAAAAGGTGAGTGTGGGGGATGTGAGAGCTGTGGGGGTGTGGAGGTTGTGGGTTTCTGTGAGAGGAGAAGATGTGAGGGTGTATGAGTTATGAAGGTGTGTACGGGTCTGTAAGAGGAAAGTATGTACGGGTCTGTAAGAGGAAGGTATGTTTAGGATGTGAGGGTATTACAGGCTGTGCGAGTAGAGGTTACGTGAGGGGTGTGTGTGTGGGAGGGTGTGGGTGGAGGATATGAGTGTAAGAGTGTACTCTTCAAGGCAAAAAAAAAAAGAGTAGAGTGAAAATGTCTCAAGTATAAGGAAACCTTTAATATTTAGACCTGTTAGTTATTGTGGTACTCTTATATAGCATAATATCAGATTCAGTGTTGGCCTATTTCTTCCTCCTCTGCTACTTCTTTAATCAAAAATGTACCTTTCATTTCAAACAGATCTACCTATCTGTGCTTCTTCTGAATGTCTCTAAGTTTACCTTGCCAGAATGCTGAATTTAATAAGCCATATCTGATTTTTCTTGTTTGCAACTTGAGAGCAGGTACCACAGTTTATTCAGTTCTTTGGCCTTTCTAGTACCTTGTTGGCTACCTAGGATGGAGTTTTACCCTTTACACCCTCTGACCTAATTTATAAACAGTGACTCTGAATATCATAGGTAATTATCATATTAAGTCTTTTAGTTGCAAGAACTGTTTACCCTGATTTTTCTCATTTCTTTGTCCACTGACTCCCTTCTTCCCTTTTATTTTATTTTTTTTTAAAGATTTTATTTATTTATTTGACAGAGAGAGAGACAGATCACAGGTAGGCAGGCAGAGAGAGAGGCGGAAGCAGGCTCCCTGCAGAGCAGAGAGCCCGATGTGGGGCTCGATCCCAAGACCCTGAGATCATGACCTGAGCCAAAGGCAGAGGCTTAACCCACTGAGCCACCCAGGCGCCCCCCTTCTTCCCTTTTAAACAATGAGCTTCCTTTTTCATTAATTTTCAGTTCAGTACAGACTGCTTTCTGCATATGGTTCCTCCTTTTCCCTCACTGTCCTTTTCCTTCTCTAGATGATCAGATATCTTTACTTTTCTAAATACAGCAGTCTTTTCCATAAACTTTTTCTATGAAACCTTTTCTAATTAATCCTTTAAATTCTATATATCCCTTTAAATCTTCTCATGAAATTAAATCTCAAGTATTTGGTTTACAAATAAGCATACAAATTACTTTAAATAACTTTAATTTTTTTTCATTTTATTTTATTTTACTTATTTCAGTGTTCCAAAATTCATTGTTTATGCACCACAACCAGTGTTCCATGCAATATGTGCCCTCCATAATACCCACCACAAGGCTCACCCAATCCCCCATGCCCCTCAGTTTGTTTCTCAGAGTCCACAGTCTCTCATGGTTTGTCTCCCACTCTGATTTCCCCAACTCACTTCTCTCCATCTCCCAGTGTCCTCCGTGTTATTCTTTATGCTCCACAAGTAATTGAAACCATATGATAATTGACTCTCTCTGCTTGACTTATTTCACTCAGCATTATCTTCTCCAGTCCTGTCCATGTCGATACAAAAGTTGAGTATTCATCCTTTCTGATGGAGGCATAATACTCCATTGTATATATGGGCCATATCTTCTTTATCCATTTGTCCGTTGAAGGGCATCTTGGTTCTTTCCACAGTTTGGCAACTATAGCCATTGCTATATGAACAGTGGGGTACAGATGGCTCTTCTTTTCACTACGTCTGTATCTTTGGGGTACATAACCAGTAATGCAATTGCAGGGTCATAGGGTAGCTCTATTTTTAATTTTTTGAGGAATCTCCATACTGTTTTTCGAAGTGGCTGCACTATCTTGCATTCCCACCAACAGTGTAAGAGAGTTCCCCTTTCTCCACATCCTCTCCAACATACGTTGTTTACTGTCTTGTTAATTTTGGCCATTCTAACTGGTATAAGGTGGTTTCTCAATGTGGTTTTGATTTGAATCTCCCTGATGTCTAATGATGATGAACATTTTTTCATATGTCTGTTAGCCATTTGTATGTCTTCTTTGGAGAAGTGTCTGTTCATGTCTTCTGTCCATTTTTTTGAGAAATTATCTGTTTTGTGTGTGTTGAGTTTGAAGAGTTCTTTATAGATCTTGGATATCAGTCCTTTGTCTGTAGTGTCATTTGCGAATATCTTCTCCCATTCCGTGGGTTCCTCTTTGTTTTGTTGACTGTTTCCTTTGCTGTGCAGAAGCTTTTGATCTTGATGAAATCCCAAAAGTTCATTTTCGCTTGTTTCCTTTGCCTTTGGAGACATGTCTTAAAAGAAGTTGCTGTGGCCAGTGTCGAAGAGGTTACTGCCTATGTTCTCCTCTAGGATTTTGATAGATTCCTGCCTTGCATTGGGGTCTTTT
Source organism: Taxidea taxus jeffersonii (assembly GCA_003697995.1). NCBI lineage: Eukaryota > Metazoa > Chordata > Mammalia > Carnivora > Mustelidae > Taxidea > Taxidea taxus. The sequence goes on along the minus strand of ML104968.1, from coordinate 52,153 downwards.
ATCAAATAACTTCTAAATTTTTGATTGATATGAAGAATGGATTGCAGATCCAGCAAAAAAAAAAAAAAAAAAGACTTGTGGTATATTTCTCTAATGTTTTGAGTGTTCTGAGTACTTAGATATGGTTATTGTCTGATGGTTGGTACTAAAAGCTCGTGCATTGGAAGGTGTTTCCCCTGCTATGTCACAAGTTCTGGTTCTTATACTTGTGAATTTTTATGTTAATAAAAATTTGTTAGGAAGACATTTTTTCCTTGCTTTTGATTAATATTGAGTAAATGCCAAGTTCAGTACATTATTACTAATTAAATTAAATTAATAAGTTTTTTCTTACACTCACTTTCTGCTAATTACTTTTGAATTCTAATTCTTAGATTATAAAATACTTAATTCTTAAGGAACATCAATAAATAATTTAATTTGGTCAGCTTTTTAAATCAGGGTTTTATTTAAATAAAAATTTTGTATGTTATCCCTCATAGGAAAATTTGCAAATATCTAGCCTAGGTGCTTGTGTGATAACATATATATGATATGTTTAATTATGAATCAGTTTTGAAAGATAACATATCAATATTTTGTGCGGGAGATTAAAAGTAAAAAGCTGTGCTGTCTGCTTCAGGTAAGTCCTAATAAGCAAAAGCATGGAATAGCTACTTTTAAGCCTTTAGTGTCAGTGGAATTGAGCAGATATATACAGAAGAACTCATAAATATTCTGAGGACTAAGTCCCCTACTTAGCCATCTGTTAAGATTTCATTTTAAAGAAAAACTTGCCTCCTGCTTTTTGGGACATCTTAAATTGCTGCTCACATTGCCTTCTTGTTCTTCTTCAAGTTCACATCTTAATTTTTCTGCTCTTTCCCTTATTAACTTCCTCCTATTTACATATGTTCGGACTTGATTTTGTTTGTTTGTTGGTCGTTGGTGCAAGTAGGTGAAAAACAATTTGTTGAGTGCCTGTAATGGGGACTCTTAGTGGAGCTTGCTTGCTTGTTCTCTGATGCAGGTTTTTTGTTTGTTTGTTTGTTTGTTTTGCCTCATATAAGTGGTGAACATGATCACATAGTTTCCATTCCAACTCCTCTGAATTCACAGTGAAAACATAGAGCCCATGTTTTTGTATGTATGTACTGTACCACAGTAAAATTTTAATGATTGATAGCTAACTTCTTAAATGTGTCTCACCTGTGTTTTGCATGTATCGAAAAGGGGTCATACATTATCTTTTTTCCACATAAAACATATTATGTAAAGCCCAATTAAAAATAAAATGCACCTTGATGCAAAAAAACATTTCTTATTATGTCTTAATGGAAAGTTGGGTTCTATGGATAATCGAAACGTTGAATAGTTGATTTAAAGCATTAATAGCTTAGATTTTGTAGTACTTTATATTTGCAGAATATTTCTCAACAAAAACTTCTTTTGCTCCTTTTCCTTCTAGTGATAGAAGTTATATTTGTCTTTCTATAGCTTCTAGAGTTTTCCTTTCTCTTTCATTAGAGGTAGCATTGCCTTGGCTTCTTGGGGTAGCCTTGTAAGAACAGAGGAGAGAAGGCAATAAGAAAAGTTTCAAGTATAGGAGAGGACAGGTAGGGTAGTTTATTTGCCTTTAAATAGCTCATTTACTTAACACCTAACTTGCAGTTCCCACTTTGGAGACATTCATGGTAATGTCATTTCTAGGTGGTGTTCCTTGAAATCCACATATATACAATTTGTGATGAAATATTATTTTAGATTTTTTTTTAATGGGATGAACTAATTGATGTAGCTTTGAGGAGATGGTTGAACAGAGAGAGTGGGTATATTTTAAAAAGGTGTCTTATGGGCATTGGGCCAGTCAGGCTCAGGATTGTGGAGTGTATAAAGCAGTACTGCAAAGTAAATATAATGCAAGACATAGCTGTGAACTACAAAATATAATTTAAAATTTTCTAGTGGCCACATTAAAAAAGGTACAAAAAGGGGCACCTGGGTGGCTCATTTGGTTTAAACGTCTGAATCTCAGTTTCAGCACGGGTCATGATCTTAGGGACATGAGATCAAGCTGCACATTGGGCTCTGTGCTGAGTGTGCAGCCTGCTTGAGATCTTTCTCTGCCCCTCCCCCCTACTCATGCTCATGCTCTTTCTAAAAAAAAAAAAGTAATGAAAAAAAGTACAAATCAAAGCAAAACCCTCTAAATGAAATTAATTTAAATTACATACTTTATTTAACTCAGTATATTACAAGTATTATTTTTTAAAAAATTTTTAAAATTTATTTTTATTTAACAGACAGAGGTCACAGGCAGAGAGGCAGAGAGAGAGGAGGAAGCAGGGTCCCTGCTGAGCAGAGAGCGGGACTCGGGGCTCGATCCTAGGACCCTGGGACCACGACCTGAGCCGAAGGCAGAGGCTTTAACCCACTGAGCCACCCAGGCACCCCACAAGTATTATTTCAACATGTAATCAATATGAAAATTATTGATGAGTTTTTTTGGTACTAGTCTTTGAAATCTGGTGTATGTTTTATAGTTATGGCACATCTCAGTTCAGATTAGCTACATTTTTAGTGTTCAGTAACCATATAGCTAGTGGCTACTGTATCAGCTCAGGTGTAGAGTGTTAGGGGAAAGTATGGTAATGACAGGAAATTGGTGAAGGCATAAGATGAGCGAACATGAATCTTTTAAGATAAACTTAGTTCAGGGAATTCTGTATGAAATGGTATGTAATTTCAGGAGAGAGATTGAGAAACTAGTGTGAAACAACTTTTTTGGTAGATGGTGGGGAAATCATCTGAAAGATAAGAAAAAAAGATTCAAAAGAAAAAAATGAAAATAGGAAATGGCAGGATGTGGCAGTGGACAGTATTCTATAAGAGGAATAAAATAATTATTTTAAGGAAAACATCTTTCCCAACTAGGGGCTTTTTAACCTAAGGTATGTACTACTGGAGAGCAGTAGTTACTCAGAATGACATCCAAGAGAAACTGTTGGGATCAGCAGATAAAATGTGGGTAGCAGTGAGGCAGGGGAGGATGATTTACTGTAATATAATAGAGAAGAAGGGTCTGAGATAAAGGATTGATTTTATTAATTAATTTATTTTATTTTTTATTTTTTATTTTTTTATTTATTTGACAGAGATCACAAGCAGGCAGAGAGGCAGGCAGAGAGAGAGAGAGAGGAGGAAGCAGGCTTCCTGCTGAGCGGAGAACCCGATGCGGGGCTCGATCCCAGGACCCTGGGATCATGACCTGAGCCGAAAGCAGAAGCTTTAACCCACTGAGCCACCCAGGCGCCCCTAAAGGATTGATTTTAATGAGATAAGAACTGGACAGAGTTCTTGGTGACTTGAGAACAATGAAAGATTATGTAGAATACAAGATCAAAATTTATTGCTTAGCCAGTAATTAAGAGGACTTAGTGATAGGGACATTGTTTACAGTATATAAGTGTTGTTAAGAGCTCATACTTTGGGGCAACTGGGTGGCTCAGTCCTTGAGTGTCTGACTTCGGCTCAGGTCATGGTCCCAGGGTCCTGGGATCGAGCCCCACATCAGGCTCCCTGCTTGGCGGGAAGCCTGCTTCTCCCTCTCTTACACCCCCTGCTCGTGTTCCTTCTCTCACTGTCTCTCTCTCTGTCAAATACATAAATAAAATCTTTAAAGAAAAAATAAAAAGAGCTTGTACTTTTAACTTTAGTCAGTTGGGCCTGACCATTGAATTTTATATTCCTTGGCAGATTATAGACACCCAAGTGTCAGTTTCTTCATCCATAGAATGGGCAGAAATAGTATCTACTTCATTGACATATATGGATTAAATGAATATGCACATAGTGACCTTGACTGGTATGATCTTCCTGTTATTTCTCTTAGTTTAAAATATCTAGGGACGCCTGGGTGGCTCAGTGGGTTAAAGCCTCTGCCTTCAGCTCAGGTCATGATCTCAGGGTCCTGGGATCGAGCCCCGCATCAGGCTCTCTGCTCGGTGGGGAGCCTGCTTCCCCCTCTCTCTCTGCCTGCCTCTCTGCCTACTTGTGATCTCTCTCTCTCTCTCTGTCAAATAAATAAATAAATAAAATCTTCTAAAAATATAGAGGCTTAAAGTGTTTAATGTTAGTAATATTAACATTAGGAATGATAATTAGTAAGAATGTTTAAAAGTAATTTCTGTGACTCTTCATTGTTTAAATAGAAATCTTGTTTAGGGATTATTTGAGTCTACCTTTGATACTCTTTGCCATCAACAAACAGAAGATACCAACCTAGAACAAAAAGCTACCCCTACTGCTAGGGTACCTTCTGGGGATAATAAAATATAATTCTGCATTTTCTCCTTTCCAGAGAGAGCAGATTATTATCAAATGTCTATTCTGTGTTGGATACAGTGTTTCAAGCTTTAAAAATTGTTATTTTTGTATCTCATACTTACACATAATATATAGAAATGCTTATTAAAAATGCAGCATAACAGACAGCACACTTTTAATTTGATTTAGTGGGTGTGGTTTGAGGCCCAGAAATAAAAAAAAACAAAAAATTTTTGGTTCCCCCTTTAGAAACACTGCTGAGTTTCTGGTTTCCTCCAGAGGCATAAATTGTAGGCACTGGCTGCGTGGCATAAATTAAGTATGCTTCCAGCTTGAAAATGAACATAAAAATGTTGCATATCAGAGGTGGGGGGTTGGGTGGGTGGGGTGTGTGTGTGTGTGTGTGTGTGTGTGTGTGTGTG